>JABEVS010000605.1:0-33194 GCA_018290735.1 Coelastrella sp. MACC-549 | reverse complement strand
CACCAGGAATACTGACGCATGGCAGGAAATGGTTACCCCACAAAGGTGCCAACGCACACCAAGGACCCGGCGTAAGCACGGAAGCTGTTGCCAAAGATGCCATAGCCGGCTGCAGGGTATCCAGTTGGATGATATGATCAGGATGCGGTGCAGGAGGCTGACCTGCAGGTAAACTTAAGGAAGTTGGTTGATGTGCTGGTAATTGATGGAACACACCTGCTAGTATCTGCTGTGATTTTGTTTTGTGTCTGTTACAAGGGGGTGGTCTCCTGATCACCAGCCAGCTCTGCTGCTCAGGTCTCAGTACTGTCAGGCCAGTACTGCCCCGGCCAAAGGTCAACCAGGTTGACCAATGACACTCACTGTCTCACACCCAGCTAGGACAACACTGTCCAACAATCCACCATCCAGCCATGCAGACTGCAATGACCAGTGGGTATTTGGCCTACCCAATCCCCACACCCCAGCAACCTTCCTCCAATTGCAGGCATCAAGTATGTGCACTGACAGATGCAACATGTATGCCAAGCAAGCTCCAGCATGGAAGGCACATGTCATCACAAGCAGCACATTGGTCTGGCACAGGCATATAAGCAACTGAGTGCAACCTGTATATCCGCCAGCAATGACCACACAGAGTCATGCACATACACACCAAGCCAGTGCATCACCGACCTGTTTGTCGGCTGACCACTGGCCCTACTATCCACACTCACTGCCAGTACATGCAAGGCATATGAAGCAAGGCAGTAAGTGCAGAGGGACTCAACAGCCAATAATGGCTGTGGCAGCGCATGTTTCGGCGCTCAAGGGCGACCTGCCCGGTCACACAACATACACACTAAGACTGCAACTGGTGTCTGGGAGCCAAGCAGACAAAATCATTATCATCAAGGCAGATGAAAGGGTGGTCATGTGGCATAGTGTGAAAGCCATGCATAGGACAAGGGTTCAAGATAACAAAATCAGACAACAACTGCCAAAACTTGGCAACAGCTTGTTGCTTGGCTTGCAACAGCAAACAACGCATATCATCCTGATGCTGCTGAGCTTGTTGCTGCTGCAATTGTCGCTGTCTGGCTTGTCTATGTTGTAACTGAGTAGGCGTGAGAGGCACTGGCTGGAAGGACTGTGTAATCCGGCTTTGATTCTGTGGCAAAGGAGCAACTGCAATATGGCTGGCAGACTGTGCCTGTTGAATGTGCCACTCACGCCGCAATGCATTAGCCCTCTTCCTACCACAATCCATAGCATTGATTGCAGCCAGGCATACCACCATCCATGCAGGCTTATGCAGCTGCTTAGGGCCAGCAGGAGGCTGCATCAACCACAGATGGCGTTGGAGTACAGGGCACACCCCAGGCATGCGGGTGCACCATGCCGCTGGTAGCTCAGACACAATGCACTGGACAACAGCTTGTGCAATAGAACAATCCCAGAAATGATGTTGCTGACCAGGCATGTGAGCACCACACAAGCAAGAGGATTGTTGTTGATGCATACGACCCGCAGTGGGAAGAGCATTGATAACCAACCGCCAATACACCTCCTTGAAAAAGTTGTCCCACTTAATGTGCTTCCACAATGCACGCATGCATGCAGACAATTGCTGGAGACCAACATCAATCTCAGGGGCATTCTGAGTGCCCAGGGCAAGCTGCACAAACTGGTGCTGCCTGGCACGCCTAGCAGCGCGCACATGGCCAAGTTGTAATGAAGTTGCTAGCTTGACAGTCAACCTAGCAACTGAAACAGTCCGTCCACCTGGCAAGCCACGCCATCCCAGCCTGGCAACAAGCATGGACTCAACACACTGATCATTTGGTGCCAAAGACATAGTACTAATACCAGTGGGTGGCCATGGTGGTTGTGCCGCAGGGTGTTGCACCACATCAAGAGCAGATCGCAACCAAGCAACAGGCAGTTCAGCCAATAACGCTTTAGTATAGGCCAACTCACACTTTGCATCACTGGGATCACCAGGACTCAAAGGGTGCGGTGCCTGCTGATCAACAGCCTGTTGGAGGACAAAATATGCACGCAACAAATCAGCTACAGTCCTGACATGCGGCTGGATGCACCCACCATTGCAGTGGAATTGGTTGATTGGCTGAGGTACAGGTACAGACTGCAAACCGGGAATGACACCAGGAATATTGACGCATGGCAAAAAATGGTTACCCCACAAAGGTGCGAACGCACACCAAGGACCCGGAGTAAGCACGGAAGCTGTTGCCAAAGATGCCATAGCCGGCTGCAGGGTATCCAGTTGAATGATATGATTAGGATGAGGTGCCGTGGTTTGTGTCTGTTACAAGGGGGTGGTCTCCTGATGACCAGCCAGCTCTGCTGCTCAGGTCTCAGTACTGTTAGCCATGCACGAGCCCGATTCTACTACTACTACTACAGGTTACCTCAAGGGTTTCTTGCTTCGGCAGGAGGGTAATCATGTGGTCTACTGGTTAAGTTACAGGGACCCGAAGCTTTAGGTCTCGGGTTCAAAGCTTAACCGGGGCACATTTCCCTGAGTTTTCAGGAAACGGCCGGTGTAAACCGGAGGCAGGAGTGTCAAGCGCCCGACTCTGCTGGGGTGTGAATCGGAAGTGGCTTGAGAATGTACTTAGTCACCCTTGTCGAGATGTCCCCACCTAGGCCTCTACGGAGACCTTGGCTCTCGTCATTGTATGGGAGGGGTTCTCGGGTGGTTTCCCCCTTCACAATTGAGATCGGATAGTCATGCACTCCGCCTTGTCCGAAAGTGCATTGAATTCACTGGGCAGATGTGGAGGCGCGGGGCCGATGGCAGTAAATGCTATAATGGCTGCAAATGACGTCACAAAGCACTGATTATTAGTAGTACCTCAAGGGTTTCCACCCGTAAGAAGCCAACTGATGGCTCATGGGGGCACACCAAAAAACTGATTCTTCTGGTCTGCAACATCCAGGCCCTGGACGAGCGGCTCAGCCTCAGGCTGAAACGCCGAAAGTTTCACTGAAGTCGGAGTCCGACTGATCTGCCCCAACTTCCTTCCAAAATCTCGCCTGTCTCGAGACCCTCGCGGCAGCTCTGCTGCAGGAAGATCCGCAGGACAGATTCGGTGATAAGCTTAGGAGAGTTTGCCGGGATTTTTAATCAGTCAGATTAAAAGAGCAATACTGAGATGCGTCCTAGGATTTTGAAATTGTATTTCAATTAATCTTCAAAACCACAGACTAAAGGGTGCCTCAATGAAGCTCCTCCTGAGTTTTAGTACAATATAGTTCAACTATTGAATAAGCCTTACTAAGGCTAGTAGGCAGGTTGCACCGTGCAGGCTTCCCACACAATCACACCTGGCACAGCAGGACATACCTGCAAACTTTAACTTTGAAATTGGATCCTGCCGAATTATATCTGGTCTGTGTCTGTTGTTTGTGTCTCAATGAGCCAGCTGGTTCCTTACGGGTGGATACCCTTCAAGCCACTACCACAAGTAGATTTTGTACTACTAGTAATGATCAAATTATGATTACCCTTTAGGCCAGCTGACAGTTGCTATCCTGCTGCCTTGTTGACGTCAATGCACCGAGTCCTTGAACACTGGTATGATAATGATTGATACCATCAGCCATAGCATTTAGTGCCATCGGCCTCGCGCCGAGTGTTTCACATGCGAATTGTCTAATCAACTATCACCATCCTCTTTTACGACAAGGGTAAATCACTGGAAACCCCTTGAAGCGTGTTGACGGGCAGACACTCTTGGTGACAATGCCACACGGCTGGGGCCTTGAACACTGGTAGTAATGACAGTTACAACATGCTGAGCAGTCCAGCAACTGGACAGGGCCAGGGCACAGCAGACCCCTGCTGCAACTCTTGCTGCTGTTACACAATAGCTACAAGCACATCATGTCCTGTTACTGCTGCTACCACTGCGGGTGATGCCGAGTAGCTGGTGCTAATCCAGTACTCAACACATGACTGCTCATGCCAAACACTGGAACTGCTTATGCTGCAACCTGCTGGGGCTTGGCCTCAGTGCCTGTATAGCAGCAGCGGCAGCAGCAGCAGTAGATGTTGTGGGGATTCTTGCCTCCTCTTCAACCAACAGCAGCAAACAATGACAGGCAGCGCCCTAGACCACAGCTGCAGTACCAGCAGCAATCCCAGCTGCAACCTCCCATCAACACCCCCCACACAAGGAGGCACCTCGGCATGTGTGCAAGCCAGAACAGAGCACCCATGTTGTGTCACCGATTACCTAGTAGACTGGAGAGCACACAGAGGACAGAGTTGCAAACGGGGAGGTGTGTCTGCATATATGAATGCCGTTCACTAGCAGACTGCCAGTAATGATGCCAATGATTGCAGAAGTGCCACATGACTGACTGGCACTCATTGGCATCATCAATGGGACAGCTAGTTCTGCTGCTGCTGCTGCTGCTGCTGCGCGTTATACTGCCTGCTGCTAAGCCCTTTGCCCTCACCCCCTGTGTGATCCCCTGTGTGACCTGCTTTGCAGTGTGACCTGCTGGCTGGAGAGTGCTGATCAACATCTGAGCTGCTGACACACAGCAGAACCATGAGGATCGTGAGGTACTAGACCAGTGGAGCTGACCATTCTATCGAAGCAACGTGTACAGCTGGCTGGTGGATGTTCTGACAACTGGCTGTGATCACGCCTATGTCACCTGACTGTAGTCAAAGCCGGCTGCTGTTGTGACAGCTGGGGTGATGTGCTGCTGACAGAATCTGCTGCTGACCACAGTTGCAGGCCCCTTGAGCCAGTCTTGCTGTAGTGCTGGTTGAGTGCTGTTGAGCTGCTGGCTGCATGTGGGAGTCAGTGGAGTCACTGCTGAGGCAATTTTGATTAGCTGTGAGCGCTGCATGTGCATGTTGATGCTTTTCTGCACTGAAACCGTCACAGCCAGCTGCTGTATGCTGTACTGCATCCCCTGGGTGCTGACTTACATAATCAGCATCAGACACTCAATGGCTGCAGCTTCATTCGTGCATGTCATGGACGTCCTTTTGATTAAGAAGCAGCCTGCCACGCTGCTGATGCTCAGTTCACCATGCTGCAACAGCTGCCACTGCTGATATCTCTGCCTGCTGGCACAAGTTCTGGCTGAAGGCAGAGTCCTGTTGTCTTGTTGCTGCCGCTGCTGCCTCAACAGCAGGGATCTGTACATCACATGATCCTCTAATGCTCAAATCCTAGTTAAGCATATAAACCTTCTGCTCCACCGTCATATATACCTCATGCTTGACTGCAGTCTGTCCAGGCACTTACCCTCCCTGAAACCGTTCTTGAAGCGGCGAGGCAGGTCCTTCAGGTACCTCATGCGCCCGCTGCCAGTGGTCTTACGCCTGATGGCCTTCTGGCCCCACTGGACTGAGAGGGAGGAAGTAAACAACAGCAGACAAAATAGCAGCAGCAGCAGCAATAGAAGCAGGGATTCGTCAACAGATGCAGCAGCCACAGGGTCAGGCTTGATTTGACATGGCAGAATGCTGAAAACGTGCTGAGGGACTAAACTCGCTGATGCCTAGAAATACGTCTACTGCCAGTGTATGGTTAAGAACAGTGAAGGGCTGGCGACTAGCAGGCTGGCCTGCAATTGGCGCTGCTGATCAATGCTGCCGTGGGCTTCTGCAGAGGCAGCTGCTGTCATCGTGGCTGATGCTCAATGCTCTGTGAGATGGCTTCATTGAGGAGCACCCTGCTATCTGCGATTTTCACGCCGGCTGCTGTTGTTGGAAGCCAAAGCAACGTGCCAGTAGCCCAGCGGGCTGCCTGCTGCAGCTGCTGCTGTTGGACCAGCACAGAGGTGCTGCTGCTATCTTGTTGCGGAGCTACGGTATCTGCTGAGCGCTGCGGCCGCTGTACTGCATTTTGCATCTGCTGTGTGTCAACTAGTAATATATCCTGCATGCTGCATCTCATTGCAAAGATCGCTCACATGTCCTTTTCCTGGCAGCTGGGTAGCCACAGCTGGCACATGTGCTCTTCTGGATGTGGTATGAGCGCCTTCCGCAACGACGGCACAGGGTGTGCGTCTTGTTGCGACGCTTACCTGTGAATCACACGCACAACGAAGGCTATGCTAAGACAGGAAAGCAGAACAGATGCAGACGTCCACAAGAACATGCAGCATGCCCCAGAGCAAGACGCAAGCTGCTTGGAAGCATGTATCACATGCTAACATAAACAACGAAGGCACTCACCGAAGCTTCCTGTTCCCTTTCCTTTCTTTCCCATGATTCAAGTCTGGAAAAAGCGGCCGGAACCGGTTAGCAGAGACCTGTGAAGACGAAACCTGACTCTGTGTTACAAGTGATAATGTCGGCAGCAACAAGAACCAAACAACGCACAAGGTGATCTGCAGGCGATTGGCTGCTGGACAGCTGCTGCTGAGCGGTGTGGTTCTTGTGCTCACCCGGCCTTCTCTATCGCACGGAACAGCGGTGAAAGAGGGAGGTTGGGGCGGTGTGGCGTCCTTACACTCTCGCTCGCTGGTTGGCCGGGCTTTGAAGTCGGTAAACCCCCAGCAGACTCGAGCTCTTCTTGCGGACCATATACAATCGCGATACGATTTCGACTGCAAAATCCATGACATATAAAAGCCGGCGGGCAATTTTGGGGTTCATTGAGAGTGCAGTGCAGCGACGCGCTGGGCGTTCCCCTATTTTACCTCATGGCCTTTGATACCCGGTAACGTGTATCAAACATCATGCATTTCCGATACCGGAAACACTCGCTTGATCTCTGGGTTCGCTGTCAGCAGTCAGGGTCTCTATGCTGCACAGCATATAGGACCGCTTGCACTATCAGTGTCCATCATTCGGCAGGAGGAAGGTGAGTAAGAAACAACAAGCGCAAAGTGACTGCCCTTGGTGCTACATTGCCGCCATCCTCCCACATAGAGACCCTTATTCTGCACTGCAGCAGCACCTCTTGCAATCCCTGCTGAGTGTGCAGCAAGTGAAGGGTGTACTCGGCAGCGTACTACGAGTGGCACCTCCTGTGCGTACTGGTTGACATGAAGGCTGCCAGGCAACAGCCATTTATTGCTCCAAATTATATGCGTCACCCATGCTGACAAGGCTGTCTAGTGCTTCAAGTGTTTCAGCACTGGCAGGTCCACACTGCTGCTTCTGCTGCCACTGACCCTGCTGCCAGTGCCACATGCACCTTCCCACCCAGGCTCATAATGGCTTCATGCCTACAAGCTGCCGCAGCTGTTCTACTACCAGAAAAGTAACAACCGTCTGCGGGCCCACACGGGCGTAGTTTGCTGCCCACCCCCTCCAGAAAGCACTCATGCCGTGTGCAGCATACAGGGACGAAGCACAGGCAAACGGTCCGCTGTGTGTTTGGCCACCTACGAAAATGACAGCAGAAAGAGTGTGAGACGACATTGGAGCAGCAACCTCTGCTGATACTGACAGCTGCTTTCATCAGTAGCTGCATCCGTGCACAACCAAACCAAATCACCCATAGCTGGAAATTCAACTGAGGCTCATCAGCATTCCTCAGGGGTAATGGGCTGTCAGCAGCTGATCTGTGGTGTTGATGGCCTCGAGTCAGCACTGCTGTTACTGGATTTTCAACAGTCTATTCGATGCAGGTGTTGATTATCAACACCTGACTGCTGGAAAATGCAGTAACAACAGCAATCAAACGACCGCAACCAAGGAGTACCACTGAGTCCTTAACTGACATCTCTGGAGCCCATTTCTCCACCCACTCACCTACAAACATGTGTGTCTTGACCACATCCACTGGGTTGGTGGCAGTTGTACTGATGACCCCAGCCACCATGGCAGTAGCCAGGTGTGTCAGGGCCCCATCCTGCCAGCCTGTGATTGCCAGGACCCGCTGCTTCACCTCGTCATAGGTGGCACACTGGGAGGCAGTCAGCACTGCTGCCCGAACCTGGCAGCAGCAGCAGCAGCAGCAGATGCAGCAGGATATTAGGTTGTGTGAGGTTTGGATCAAGTTAGAAGTGTATAACACATCCATCAAATGTGCAGGAAACAATGTTGACTCCGCGCACCTGTTACTTTTCTCCGAATTGAAAAACCAGGTGAAAAAACCAGGTGTGAGGAGTCAGCATTGTTTCCTGCCCTTTGCCTGAGGCATGTTCTGCCACCACAGCCGCTGTGAATGCTTCACCAAAACGCAACTGAGTGCAACCATTGGCTGCTGCTCAATGATGGTTCTCTGATTGCAGCAGAGGGCCACATTTTCTTTAGCATCTCAACAACATACATGCCAGGATGTATGCAGGTCAAAACGTAGAAAACTGAAACCTCCTTAGAAGCACCTTTGTCTTCTTTTGCTATTTCATAATTTCACCCACTTTTCTGCAAGTCTTGGTTCATGAGCCTAACTGTAATGATGCAGTGCCTGCAAAGCCTTTAGTATATGGCCTGTATCACTGGAAAGTAAAAAAAACTGCGAATTATCTCAACCTAGCAGCAGCTCTCCCTCACCACTCCTGGTGTTGCCCCCTTCCAGAGTCCCGTCACCCCGTCAGCTGCCACCACCTTCCTCACAACATCAGCAGTGCTCACATACACACTGCCAGCAGCCTGAAGACGAACCTGCAGGTCACAACAGACAGTTGTAACGCATACATCAATTTCACCGACAGTTGATGTACAAAACAGAGCAAAAAATGACCCACTTTCACATTCACACAGGCTCTAGCTGGTCTATGCATAAATTCTCATTTAACAGTTGATTATCATCTGTCAACAAGAGTCAGCTGAACATGGATGTTTGACAGAGACATTATCCACACCTTGACCAGCTCTGTTGGGCTCAGCAGTGCTGCTGCCAGTGAACCGCTGCAGATGCCTGCCAACAGCTTCGTGGAAAAGTCCGCTGCCGCTGCTGCTGTTTTGCTGCCAATCTTGCTGCTGCTGCTGCTGCTGCTGCTGCTGTGTATACTACTGCTGCTGCTGCTGCTGCTGCTGCTGTGGCTGGCCTGCAGTAAGGCGTCCTTGATGGGATTATACAACCCCAATCTGAGACCTACAGCAACATCAAGACGCAGCACACATGTCACACAGGTATGTTCAGCATGCAATTGAAGAAAGGATGACAGACACAACACATATGGTAAATATAATAACATAATATCATTGGGAAAACAATGCTGCTGCTGCTGGCACCCTGCAACAGTGACATTCTACATCTCTACATCTCTACACTGCTGCTGCTGCTGTTCACTGAATGACTTCTACATAGAAATATTGACACCTGTTGACGCTGGCGTCAGTGCTGTAGTTCTGCAAGCTGCTCAGCACGGTGCTATCGCTGCTGCTGCTGCCACCACCAGCACCACTGCTGCTGCTGCTGCTACTGCCGCCGCCATCACTACTACTGCTGCTGCTGCTGCTGCTGCTGCTGCGTGTACCTCCATATGCCATGCCTCTGATGATTGATGGGGTCAGTCCCTTCCAGAGCGCCCCCACTCCTTCATGCTGGACAACAGACACGCCAGTGCCAACCTGCAGCAACAACACAGGAGGATGAGACTGAGAGAATTTTCTCCCCCTTCAGAGTCTTAACCTCGTTAGTCTGGCTCCATGATACAGGATAGCAATTGTAGTCAAAATGTGGCTCGGTGGTGCTGTTATATGTGCATATTCTTCACGGCGGTTGATATGAAAGCTCTGAGATTGATTTCAAGGTCAGGTTAGCAGCACTGCCAGTGCACCAGTGGTGCATGTGCCAGCAGGGCATCAGCTGGCTCTGCCCGCTTTGGACAGTGTTCTTGAAGAGTTTTCCTTGAAAAAAGTGCAATACAATGATATCATTATTTCCATAGTTTATGAAAAAGACCATGATTCGCAGGAAGCCGCTGTCGTGAATCGTAGGGATTTGTGAGTGATTACACATGGAAAGTTGTGGCTGCATTCACCAGCTATGCTCACCATGCCTGGCCTGGGGCCCTCTGCTGCAGCTGGCCGCAGCTGCAGTCGCGTCTTTATCACATCTGCATATCACACAAATGAAACGGATGACCGGTGGCTCCCTGAAATGATTTGATGCACCAGGAGGGCTTGCACTGTAGCGCCATCCTCTGATCACGACTGTCGTATACGTAAACGCACGCTCTGGGATGGCTGTGATAACGAGAGTGTTGTAAAAATTACTCACCTATTGGATTTGTTACTACACTGGCGCAGCAGACGGCGGTGCCGGATACCAAAACTTCACCGACGACCTTGTTCTGCAGCACCGACTGGAACTGGCTGCTGGCATTCTGCTGGCCAATGATTGGCATGAGACTCATTCTTAAATAGTCAATGAGATACTTGATGACCGGTGCATGGTCAGCTGAAGCTCATGAAGAGCTGCTGCCACTTGTTCACAGGCAGTAGACGGCGACTAATCAACCCGCGGCCCTTATATGTGTATCACTCAAGACCAACAACACTTATCTACACTCAGTAGGTGGCTTTGCGTAGCACGCACTTTTGATACTGGATGTTCAAGCTCACGAAGCTCACGGCTGCGAAGCTCTCAATGCAAACACATAGGTTACACTGTAGCAATGTGCCACCAAAAATGGGCCAACCATCCGAATAGCAACAGTCACACGAATGACCAGCCTGCCAACGGTCACCAACGACGCCACAGTCCTTCATCAGCTTCACTGGCGCACAACAATCAGGCCACGATCTGCTAACCAACGCAATCAAGCGTCTTTGTGCCTCTCCACACCTCCTGAGCAGAGCCAAACCTGCGACTGATTCAGTCATCCTGCAACTCCTCGTCCAGTTGCTGCAGTTCCTGCTGGCAGTCCTGCTGTTCCCGCCCGTGAAGCTCTTCAGCGTCAGCCAGCGCCTGTCGCACTTCCCTGTGCTGCCTGCTTGCTGCATCCAGGCGCCTTCTGAGCGCATTGTGCTGCTGCTGCAGGTCCCTCACGCTCCTCTCAGTGGCCCTCAGCTCCAGGTTCTGGTACTGCAGTCAGTCAGACAGACAGACAACAGACAGACAGACAGACAGTCAGTCAGTCAGTCTGTCAGCCCAGAATCCACAACAGTCATGGCAACATTGATGCTGGCTGATATCAGGCCATGAGTCACAAGAGGGCCGGCATTCCTCACTGCTTTTCACGAATAATATAAATCAAATAATGTTGTCAAGTGCGATACTTGGAGACATGCAACCGGTGCACCTGCACAGGCCACTGATCGACAGCAAGTGGTCATGGTGAGGCAAACAAGCAGGTACTGCAATCCACCATGCAGATGATTTTGGTGCAATACCTGTGACTGATCCAACACACTGCCATCACCCCTTGTTCATCATATGCTGCTGCTGGGTCGGCCCATCATGTGATACATATATTAAAATATAAAAATGATATACAAAAGTAATATAATATATATATAATATATACAAAATACCCATCAGCCATAGCAACCCTGCCATCGCCTCCGCGCCCCATCTGATTTAACCCACCATGTAATGCCTCAACCTCAGATCCAGAGGTCCACCTGTTGCCTGATGGTCCTCATCACTGCCAGGCATCACCTCAGCCCCATCACCAACACCTGACAGCAGCAGCGCGGGACTGCCCGGCCCTGGCAGTGTCAGCCGGTGACTCTCAAACCCACGCTTCACGTTGTAGGTGGAACCATCTAGACCCAGCAACCTGATGTGCCTGTGGTGTGTGACATATCCAGCACAGAGTTACAGCATACACCAGTTTATACACAGACAGACAGGCGATCACAAGTGCTTCCCAGAGTATGGGTGTGTGTGTGTGTGGGTGGGGGTGGGGGGGGGGGGCTGGTACCCAAGGGAACAACAGCATGCTCCTGAAGTAGCCACCACAGACTAGCACACCAAGTGTTGGACATATATTGTAAAGGTACACTGTCAAACTATAGTATATTATGATAATGAAATGGATATGGAATCCAGGAATGATACATACGAATATGTGCATTATCAATGGCAGACGGAATGAACATCAGAAATTGAAAATGTAAGAATACTAAAAACTGTAAGAGAATGGCAGATTGCTGATGTGACTGGAATGATCAAACTGTTGATGCTTCAGGAGATTATATATGATTTCTTACATTTTTCTAGTCCTATAACCATGCAGCGGCATCTTGTGACAGCATGTGATGTCATGTTATGTGACACTAAGCCCCCCCTGCTGCAATGCAGCTTCACTCACTTTGGCAGTGCCTTCCCCCCAGCATGCAGCCTGTGCTTGAACGCATTGATATTTGCCTCCCTCTCAAATACAAGGATGTTTGACAGCTTTGAGTGCCAGAGCGTCTCTCTCAGGTTTAACTGCAGGGCCTGTGCCCTGTCAGAGAAAAAGAGGCGCCAGTCACCTCGATGTTCTGCAAGTACAGGCAGGCAGGCCGACCACAGTGTACTGCTCAGTGAACACACATACATATGTGGCAATCTCAGGTCAGCGCAAGAAGGTGTTGATTGTGTGTTGTTGTTTAAGAAATGATGTGTGGTGTTTGGGGGGGAGGGGGACGTGACGGCCGCAGTGTGGCTAGTAAGACAGAGCTTCAGCATGTGGGTGATTTGAGAAGGAGTGTAAGTGCTTGCACCGTGCTATGACAGCACTTGCTTGCTGCTCATGCATGGCTGCCAGGGAATTGTGGGTCATACCAACAGTGAATTCAAGGGTTCCACTCAACAGGATTCCACTCCACAGGAATTCCACTCAAGTACTTGTAGTTCAATCATGTTGATATTCAACGTGATTCTGATGTAAAGATCAGCAACAGCAACAACAATAGGATCTGTCGCCAACTGAAAGGTTGCTGTCCTGCAGCAAGGTGTGAGTGTGCTATGGATACGCTGTCTAAAGGACACTACAAGCACTGAGACTCTGCTGTTACACATCAGTCATTCAGCATGCACAGTTCAAGACTGATGCGAAGGGTTCTACAGAAGTCACCAAACGTAACACAACGACACCGCAGCAGCGGCGGCAGCAGTGGCCCAGCAGCAACGACCCACCTGTTCCTGCTTGTACTGATATCCTGACAGCCAGCTGCTGAGGACTGAGCCTTATCAGATTCTCAGCACAGCCGATGAAGCCGACCTGAGGATCGTACGTGTCGTGCTGCACACCTCCAGCCAGCAAAACCCTGGCAACTTGTCCCTGGGGCTGCAGCAGCTGCTGAGGATGCAAGATCTGCCACTGCTGCTGCTGCTGGTTTCGTGCAAGGGCTTGCTGCTGCTGCCGCTGCCGGTCGGGGTTGTGTGTGAAGTAATCCACCAATTCAGGCTGACCAAGGTTGTAACAGGGCACACGCTCCCTGTGGATTGCACAAGTGGCAGCAGCAGCAGCAGCAGCAGCAGCAGCAGCAGCAGCAGCAATGGCAGCAGTGGCCCTGAGTCGGTTGCTTGCGGCTGTTGGTGCTGCAAACAAGTTGCAACGTCATGAGTCCCAAATGACAGTGTACTGCTCGTTCAACACTTACATACCCACATGACAGTGAGCGATGAGCACATCAGTCTGTAAGAGAAAGTTCTTAACAGCAATGACAGCTTACCCCCTGTACATTAGGCGCTGTGATGCTGCCCAGTTCCGCACGACCTGCGCTCTCAAGTCCGATCCCAACAGCGCACTCAGCAGCCGCGCCACGTCAGACCGCTCAACGGACCCCAGACACACCATCGGACCAAGCAGGTCGCCGGCGTCGTGCAGTCGGACCCAGTCTGGATCGACCTGGAACAGCTGCTGTCGGACATTTTCAGCAGAAGCCGGTACGGCGCGCCAGCCACGGACTTGTCCGTCTGCGGCGGGGCCCACAGCGCGCGGATGCAGGAGGATCTGAGGACTGAGGGGCGGACCGGCCGGCAAACACGTCGCCGTGAGGAGTGCCGCCGGCGCATTTTCCGGCCTGCATGTCCGCAGCAGTGCCGACTGTTGGTGCTGCTGCTGCTGCTCCTGCTGCTGCTGCTGTGCTGGTTGCAGCTGCTGGGAGATCTGCTGCAGTTGGTCCTGCAGCGTTCGCAGCTCATGTTCGAGTTTTTGTACGTGCTGTCGTGCGCTGTGCAGTGCGTCGTGGCGCTGCTTGAGTCGTGCCTGCACTTGTGATTTCTGCTGCTCTAGGGCCACCCGGTCGACACTGCGGGCCACTCTGTAGTGCGCCAACAGCACAGCTGGCAACTGCAGTGTCACAAACAGAGCAGTGTACAAGAGATGATGATGATAAGTGCTGGCAGATACTGCTTCTCCTGCAGGTGATTGTAAACCAGACAGAAGTGCAATAACAGTGTCAAAGTGGTGGTATAGTGTTTGGTATAGTGTTTGTTTATGTTGTCACAGATGTAGTGGCACTACTGGTGACAAAAAGTGAACAGTGTCTATTGGCAGCAAGTTTGCTCAACATGCATGTGGCTGGGCCAATGTCTGATTATCCCTCCAAATAGAAGCCTTTATGCAAAGCCATGACTGCCAAACCACCAATGAGCCTCACCTTGGCCTCAAAAGCCTGACCATTACTGCTGCCAGCAGCAGCAGCAGCAGCAGCAGCGGCAGTGTGACAGCCTGCTGTTGCATACACCTTGTAATCTCCAGCACCTCTGATTCCCAACTGCAACAGCGACTGCTGCTGCACCTCACATTTGCCATCAGCATTGAAGCTGTAGGTGCAAATAAGCTGCTGCTGCTGCTGCTGCTGGCTGCTGCTGCTGCCCTGAGACCTCTTCTGACTTGGCACGCCTTCCACAGTCAGTTGCACCTGCCACTTCTGTTGTGGAGTGCTGCTGCTACCAGCCTGCTGCTGCTGCTGCCACTGGGCAGTGCGCGGACGCTTTGCTGGTGGTCCCTGCTCCTGCTGCTGCTGCTCTGATCCCAAAGGCTCCGCCACAATGGCTTGCAGCATGTCCCGGAAAGGACTCGGCAGGATGCCGGCCACAGGGTCAGCACCTAACACACCTCTAGTCCTATCCTCCTGCTGCTGCTGCTGCTGCTGCTGGTGCAATGACCCTTCTCCACCACCAGCAGCAGCAGCATTCACTGCTGCCAGGTCAGCTGCGATGGCTGCTGCTGCTGCTGTCCAAGGGTTGCCCCACACATCCTGCAACTGAAGCTGTACAGCTGGCAGCAGCTTGGACTCTAACTCATCTGGTGACACTACTTCGGTGCCAACCGCATCAACAGCAGCAGCAGCAGCAGCAGCAGCAGCAGGGATCTGCTTGTTTGTGGGCATCTTGCCCCTTCCCCGGCTCCTGCGCGCTGCAGGTGGTGACAGAGGCAAAAGCTGCTGCTGCTGCTGCTGCTGGTTGACGTTGACCAGCTTACCGGGCTGAGCTGGCAGCAGCAGGAAGGGGCCAACTTCCAGGTCAGGGACAGTGGCATCTGCTACATGTGGCAGCAGCAGTAGCAGCAACAGCAACAGCGTTGGTGCTGGTGGTGTTTGTGGTTAGGTACGTAGGGAAAACTATGGATATTCAGGTTCAAGGTGCTGAATTCAGCTGATGCTAGCAGCAGGAACACTCCATTAGCTGTGTTGAACCAATGTTATCAACCCGCATCAGCCAGCAGCAGCACTACAGCAGCCACATGCAACAGGCATCTTGCCACAGCAAAAAGAGCCGAAAGTAGTGGCAGTACAGATGACCGGGAAACATCAGAATCTCCACTGAGACATGTTACAGAATGAGTGATGAATGATTGTATGGAAGTAGTAAAAGGTTGTTATTATGTGCATTTGCCGGTGACTTCCGCTCACCTCCTTCCCCTGCTGCTGCTGCTGCTGCTGCTGTTGAGTATGAAGCGTTCAGTTTGTAGATCCCGACTGAATCAGGCAGCCTGATGACACCTGGCTCAACCTCATACACTGCCACAGGGTCACCTCCAGCAGCAGCAGCAGCAGCAGCAGCAGCAGGGTCTACTGCTGCTTCATCTTGCTGCTGCTGCTGCTGCTGCTGTTGAGATTGGCTGCCAATGCACTTGAGCTGTGCAGTCACATGCAGAGTGCTGCCTGGCACTGGCAGCCAGGAGCCCCACTGCTGCTGCTGCTGCCCTCCAGCAGCAGCAGCAGCAGCAACGGTAGGATGCCATCTGAGCAAGGACACCTTGAGTTGCTGCAAGGTCCTGGGGTGAAGGGAGGAACCATCACGAGCATGTACCAGCAGCAGGAATGCAGGTACATGCGGTGCTGCACTGCTGCTGCTGCTGCGAGGCATGTCAGCAGCAGCAGTGGGCTGATCTGACATTTGCAATGCTAAAACCTCAGGTTTTTGTCTGCCACCAGCTTCCGCTCCAGCAGACAACCTCGGACAAGCCGCTTGTCCAAGGTTGTAAGGTCCTAAGAAGCGATCTAGCGATCTGAGATCACCATCAGTGCCCTGTGATCTCAAGTGATCCAAGGTTGCAGCTGGTACGGCAGCAGCTATCGCCTCAGCAGCGGACACAACAGTAGCTGCCCCACAAGCTGCTGCTGTTGCTGATCTGAGATCTGTGATCAACTCCAGTCTGCTTGGCAAGCTGCCGGGCTTGACATTCAGCAGCAGCAGCACTGGCAGCACTTGCTGCAGCTCCCCACTGGCACTGCTGCTGCCATCAGTTGCTGCTGCTGCTGCTGCTGCCACAGGGGTGATCTCAAACAGCTGATGACCAAGCCACTCATCACCAACACCAACTTTGACCAGCAGCTCAGCTCTGCCATGCTGTATCAACACAGGAGCAGCTGCTGCAGGCACACCCTGCTGCTGCTGCTGGTGCTGCTGTGCATTGACATCAGGCTGCTGCCAGCCCTGATGATGCAGCAGCAGCAGTCTCCCTGCTTTGCTATCAGCAATCTCGTGCTGCTCGGCATCTCTGAGCTGCACAACACACTTCACCACAGTGCCCTCTGTCACTTCCAGGCGGTACAGCAGTGCTGCTTTGCTGCGGTCCAGACTGGCCAATTTCTTCATATACTCAGACTGCTTGCGACCCTGCTGCTGCTCCTGCTGCTCTTCAGGCTGCTGCTGCTGCTGCTGCTGCTGCTGGGGTACCTGATGATCAGGCTCCTCTGCTCCATTATGGTCTTTGTCGCTGTCAATCTCCATTGGTTCAACAGTCTCCGGCTGAACAATGTCAACATCATCCTGATCATCACCATCATCCTGATCATCCTGATCATCCTGATCATCATCATCATCATCATCAGATAACAGATCAATAACCTCTACTGCTGCTGCTGCTGGTCCAGGTGCCAGTGGTCGCAGCTGTCCTCCAGCAGCCTCTGGATCAGGCTTCACCTCAACCCCAGCACCTGCCGCTGCTGCTGCTGCTGTTCTAGCAGCCTCTGGATCAGGCTTAATGTCTACGCTATTTCCAGCAGCAGCAGCAGCAACGGCTGCGGCAGGAGGATTGTCACCTTCCTCTGCAGCAGGTATGATTGGCCCTGCAGCAGTTATCTCCTCCTTGTCATCTTCAGCACTTCCTGCTGCCCTGGGCGCATCCTGTGCTGCTGCTGCTGCTGCTGCCGCTGCCGCCCCTGCTGCTGGATCCTGTTGGACTGGATCATCTGGCATCATCTGCCAGGTGTGCCTATCCATCAACACACCCTCCAGCGCAGGCTGCTGCTGCTGCTGCTGCACCTGACCCACCCCCGCTGCTGCTGCTGCTGCCGGCTGCTGAAATACCACCTGCTTCAACCACAGACCATCAGCAGCAACAGGCCCAGCCTCCACCACCACAGGCAACTCCAGCACTGCAGGTTCTGCTGCACTGCCCTGCAGCTTGAGCTGAATTTTAGCGTGTCCGGCACCAGACAGCATGCGGAATGTCACGCTGTTGACAAAAATTCCGCCCATGTATTGTGGAGGTGGCTGTGGTGGCGGTGGAGACTGCTGCTGCTGCTGTGCTGTGTGTGCTCCGGGCGGACTTGCGAAGTGCCAGGTGTCCGCTGTCAAGGTGAATGGAATGGCTTCTGCACCTGTTGATGAAGCCGTGGACACATGCCTTGGTGGGATAGACTGCAAATTGATGTAACAATTGAAACCCATACAATGGCATACAATGACATTCAATATTCATACAATGCGACATACATGTCGATTTGGTGCTTGGCAGTATGCAGGTGGCTGCAGAAAACTGCTGCAGTAATAGGTGTTGTTTGCATTCTCCGATATCAGTTTCTACTGCATGTGATACTGATGATCCCCCCCAACATGCATCTCACCTGTTGCTGCTGCTGCTGCTGCTGCCACCACTGCCAGGCCTCGATCCCTCATCTCATCAGCCTGATCAGCACCAACAGCAGCAGGACAGCCCACCAGGTCCAGGGCCACAAAGTGCAGGACCACAGACTCACCCAGCCTGATCCTCAGGACACCATCTATCCTCAGGCCACGAGCCTGCACAGACACACTGCTGCCATCATCATCAGCAGCAGCAGCAGCAGTGGTGGTGCTACTGCGGCCGCTACCAGGCCTGCTGCCAGCAGCAGCGGCGGGTGCTGTAGGTGGTGTTGCTTTTTGAGTGCGCCATGGAGCCCAGGCACCTAGACTGCTGCTGCTGCTGCTGGCAGCAGTGCTGGCGGCGATGCTGGCAGCTTGGTGAGTATCCTGTGTCTGGTGGCAGCAGCACAAGTAGCAGCAGCAACAACAGCAGCAGCGTGAGCAGGGCAGCAGAACAAACAACAAGCAGATAGACACTTACTAGACATTTTGCAGAGTCTTGATCTTTTGTACTAGAATGCGCTACTGCTATCTGCTGTCTGGCAGATCACTTGCTGAGGCTGCTGGTGACTACATCACCACTGCTACTGCCAGCACTGACAGGCATCTGGAAAGGCAAATACCAGCTACCAGAAATCCCACATGCCGTATACCAGAAATACCGGCTACCAGAAATCCCACATGCATGCATGACTGTGATCAGTCCTGCAACTGGTCGCCTGAGGCATACATGCATGCATAGACGGTGCAATCAAGCTTATAAGATAACTGATCCTGATGAATCCTGATGAAAGTGTCTATTTCCATCATGGATGGATGGATGGATGGACGGATGGATGATCTACGCTTGGTGTCTTTGAATAGACACCCGCGTATGTTGAGGGAGGGTGGCGTGTGTGGCAATGGCGGTGCCATGCCCCCTACCATCCATCACGAAAAGTCGCTTGCAAGGTCTACCCAGTTACCCAGCCTGCAGTGACGATTTCCTGCCTCTCTGATGCCAGGGTTTAGTCTCCTCTTACCAGCAGCAGGCGTGTCTCTGCCGCTGTTTCATTGCCAAACTTAGCAGTAACTGTCACATTCTGGAACAGACGGCCAGCTGGCACAACCTGCAACCGCTCAGCAGCAGCAGCCAGCCTCACAAAGAACCTCCCCAACTCCTTGGCTGACTGCAGCCGCTGCTGCTCCTGCTGCTGCTGCTGCTGCTGCTGTTCCACATCCTGCTGCTGCTGCTGCTGATTAGCGACCGAGTGCTGCTGCTGCTGCTGCAGGGACTCTTGGCGCAGCAGACCTTCCCAATCAAGCAGCAGCAGCGGCACTGTGCCGCGGTTCAGTGGGTTGAAGTAGTCACGGTTTATGGGGATGTTCGGTAGTGTTAAAAATCCACCAGCTATGTCAAGGACGGGGTTTTGAGGGTGAACCAGCACTCGGCGGTCTCCCAGGTCCCAAACCAGCTGCAGTCAGAAGTGCAACAGCAGCAATAAGAGGGGCAATATTACAATGTGACTTATGTACTGTATATGTGCTGCATGCAGAGGCTTTGAGGGCAAGAAACGGGATGCTTTGGGCCAAACAATGGCATCTTTTAATGATGAAAGAAAGCCTGATTAATTAATTAATTAATGCAATAATTGATTAACTAATATTAATTAATTTAAGTAGAGAGAAATAGTGGCAACACTACGTATCTCTTGGAGACTTCATTCAATGCAAAACAATTCCTCATGAGAAATTCAGAAATCCGTCCAGGGATATAACCAGCAGAGTCACTCGCATAAACGAGACACTTTTGGTTGCACATTGACAATAGTGCACATTTATCTATAAATCTTACTTCCATACACCATTACTATGGCTTCTTTATTATTCATGCGCATGAATACCTATTACAGTGTGCATGCAGCGCTTAATATCTGTTCTCGGAGCCAGGCGCAATATGCTTTACTATTCACAATGGCAGGGAATATGGTTATTTTCAGATTAAAGCCATTCCAGCCTGGTCCACCTTTGCCTGGCCCCTGAAGTCCGGATCATGGTGGTCTCCCTCATCACACAGCACAAGTTTGATGTCCTCCAGCTGCTGCTGGTTTCTGGGCACCACAAACACGACCTGGCAGGTGAAGCTGCGAGCCTCCTTGGGTAAACTGGGAACATATACAGTCAGCAGCATCAAGCAGCTCACAAGAAAAGACTATCAAGAGAAGGCTGTCAAGTGTGATTTGGGGAGAAAAATGATTCGGAACCAACAGCAGAGGACATTGTTCACAGTGCCACATGCCGTGCTGCTCAACATGCACGCTGCCTGTAACATTGTTGCTGCAGAAATCCTACTACAAAATTGGTTTTCAGTAGCACCAACACTGCTGTGCTGTGCTGTACCGGGATGATACTGCACTTCTGTGATGATATTGAGCACTTCTTAGAAAGGTTTAGCTTTTTTTTTATCAATCACCTGTTCCAGTGGTCCGCTAGGGATTTGGGCACTACTCGATTCACGGCATCAGGTGATTGCCGGCTGTGCAGCGGCTGACCACTGGGGGTGATGTACGTCTCCACCTGCATAATAAAACAAAACCAGCTAAAACCCTTGAAGAAACAGCTACCTTGCTAGCAGCTCTGTTGTGTTGATGTTGCTGGGGCTATGCTGCTATCATCCACAGGTGGCTGTTAGGTTTATTATTTATTTATTATTATTGTTTTATTTAATATATTTTGTAGTATTATTGTTATATTTAAATAAAAAAAAATTTTAATACATAATCCATCATATGGTCCATCTCATACTTTGCACTTTATAATTCTTTATGGTGAGCTCTCACCATCCTGCCACTGTGGACATTCCTCCTCAGCTCATACCCCTGCATGAGTCGCTTCCGGATGCCATCTGGCAGCCCCTGCTCAGTCATGTTGGCTGCCAGCTGGTTCCTCGGGCAATTGTCACCAGTGTTGAGCTCATAAGCCTCAATCACAGGCCTGAAAGTGATCACAGCAAAACAGGTTCCGTGTTTGATGTATACGCATGTCTTCTTTGCAGGTGAAATGGTACACAGCCATACAACCTGTTGTTGTATTACAAAAGTCACATGCACAGATCAGTTTAGATTGGCATATGCAGTCCATCAGCAGTCAAAACAACAGTCACGATGCAGAGTCAGTATAGCCAAGATCAGCGATTACGCAGTACAATCTTCAATCAACAGAAGTCATAGAGCTGTCATCTATAATTTTCAGGTGGTTCAATTTCAAAGTAATGGCTCAGAACAGAAGCAGCCTAAATGGCTCAAAGAACCCGCATATAAGAGTTCACTATTTGCTTGTTTGTCACTCAACATGAAGAAGTATATATACACTGACTATGAAAAATCAGCAATTATACAGTACATTTATCAATCCATACAAAAGCAGATATAAGTTGCTGTTCATGAAGACCCAATCTCACCCCTCCTGGCGCTGCTCCCTGACCCCTCTGCTCCTGCCGCCCTTCCACCGGGCTATCAGGTAAGGCAAAGCCTCTAGCTGGCTGATCAGCTGGTGCTCCAGGATCAAGTGCATCCTGTCCATGCGGAATGGGATGTCCAGGCTGATCCGGTCTCTGTGCTGGAGGTCCTGAGGAACCTGCTGCCCCTTGAAGAGGTGGACGGTTGCTGTCACAGACTCCCCAGGGGACGCGAGCCATCTGAGAGCCACAACAGCAGCAGCAGCAGCAGAAGGCGACGGCAGCAGAAATAAGCAGCAGTGATGGCAGCAGGAACAGTAGGATTGGGGGCAGAAACAGGAGTGATGGCGGCAGCAGCAGCAGCAGTGACGGCGGCATGAACAGCAGGTGAGCAGTTTGTCATATTGCAGGTGGCTAAGTGAAGGTTGTGTGGCGATAGCAGGCAATTGGTAGAGCTTATAGTGCAAGAGGTGCAGGAGCAATCTCATTGTGTAACACCGGGTGCAGCCAGTTGAAACTGCCACAGAAGTTGTGATGGCATCAGATAGAAAAATATGTTACCTGTTCCGCAGTGACAAAGCACCCATGAAGCAACGCTTCACAGCCTGCTGCCAGAGAGAGAATTAAAAAACAAAGTGATGACATACTACTGACTTAACAGCATAGATTGTCAGGGCACTCTCAGCCAGATGACACACAAAATTGCTTGACAAATTACTGTTTTCAAGGCGATAAGAAAATATGTCGCAGCAACCTGAGCTTGGGTTCACTGTCGATGACATTGCCGTCCAGGTTGCACTTGTAATACGCCAGAGCAGTACCAGCAGCCGCGCTCTTCCGGCGCCTGCCAGCCTTCCCCCCTGCTGCTGCTGCCGCTGACGTTCCTGCAGCTGCTGCTGAAGTAGTCCTAGCAGCAGCAGCGGCGGCGGCAGCAGTTGGATCGCTTGCTGCTGCCGCACTCTGAGGGCTGAAGGTCACGCAGGCACAGTGCGACTGCAAGGCAAACAAGACAGAAGCTTGGTCAAATAATGACTATGACGAACAGCTAGGTTAAGGAATGACTGTGAAAACCTCTACTGCAGCTGAAGGAGGGCTGCTGAGTGACTTCAGGAGGCTGGCAGCAGGAGTGACCTGGCATCATGAATGCCTACCAGTCTGAAACCCATGAACTTTGCAATTGTACAATACATTTATACATACATACATACATACATACAATACATATGTGTGCATACATACAGTATGAATAAGCACAGATCTGCATCACTCAGTGAGTTCTTTATTCGTGGACAACATGCTGAGTAGATGTATGCATTTGTATGATTCCTCAAGAAGATCTATTCAAGTACTTTGATAATGGACAACATGTAAAGTAGATGTATGTATGCACAATGAGTATGTCGGTGGGGCCGTTCAGTGTTTGGGCCTCAGTTCCTGTAATCAGTTGTAGTGCCATCTTTGGCCAGCAGCTGAGCTGCTGTACCGACATACTGGGTCACCGACGCCCAGGTTTGTGACAAGTATAAATCTTCTAGAAGACTTATGCAAGTTGATTGACCACCATGGACAACATGCTAAAGTAGATTTGTATGTATGAGTTTGAATCTTAAAGGATGCATGCTCCTACAAACATCTATCTCAGCAAGTAATCCATGACCAAAGAACTTACCAAGCGATGCATGTATACCGCAACTCACCCTGTTGCTTATGTCGACAACATTCACAGAAGCATCAACAACAAATAACTTTGGCAGTTTGACCTCACTGCCGCGTGTGCTTCTCCTGACACCTGGTCCGCTGCATTATATAGACACATACATACACACAAGTCGCATGTAAACTCAGCACAGAGAGAGCTGTAATTACGATATACATGATGGGGTTTACATGATACAGCCTGATAGTGTCCTGCAATCAACTCACACATACTCTACACAATCTACATGGACCTGCCTCAATGCACTGATTATCAGCCCAACATCACAACGCAATGCATCAAAGAGAAACATTTGTACTGTATGTTTTGCCACTGTTATGCTGCAAGACATCAACAACAAGACACAATTTCATCAGAAACAACACTGCTTATTCCAGTGTGGTGTGACGTGGGGGGCCTCTTTGTGTTGTCACATACTTCGTTTCCCTGAAACCCTTTGCATAAAAAGAATGAAAACTCAATGCAAACAGACCGCTCACCTCTAATCGCCAATGATGATCTGGGCAGGTGGTCCAGTCAAAACTAAGAGGCTGGGCGGCTGCTGGTTGCGCAGCTTGCCTACTCCTGCTGCAGACAGGTTCAGCTCCACATACACCAGTGTCGCCACCTGTGTGGCCCCTGAGGCCAGCTCCTGGGGCAACAACCTGAGCCCAAAACAACCCAACAGCAATGACAGCAGCAGTTGACGTCATAATCTGGATAACCATATCGAATGCACAAAAGTTTCTATTACTACAGATTTTCTGCTATCGTCAGCTCAACACACCAAGCAGTTGGTATATATTGGTTTGATCAACATTGGAAACAGAACAGCACAAAGGAATAGCTTATCCACTCAACTAACAGCAAACATTAAAGCACTTTGTTTGCAGAGAGAGGTGCACTGAAAAGCCTGTTGCCAGGACAGCTTGATAAGGCCAGCACTGCGCTGATGTGCTGAATGCACATCATCCAGTGCCAGTTTCAACTGTCTGCATCAATGATAACACTGCGAATGCTGGTCGAAAAGCAGCAAGAGCTCTGCAGGAACAGAACTGTGGCGCACAGAGATGAAAAGCTGGTTATCTTCTGTACTTACTTCCAGTCTATCACACAAATTGCCGTCTTATCAGCCGTGAGAGCGTATCGTACTAACTTGAAGTCAATGCCACTTGGCGCTGGAGTGCCAGGCTGGCTGCTGCTGCTGCTGCTGCATTTCAGTGTTATCTTGAGAGCTCTTTTGCTGATCAAGTCAGCGGTGTCGGCAAACGGCAGTGTGGCCACCTGCAGGCAGCAATCAGAATACAAACAGGACTGTACTACGCCTCCAAGGTACGTTGTTTAGGGACTAGGTGCAATGGTGCTTGGGACAACATATTTATTTTTTATTTTGTGTTTACAAATTTTAAAACATCTATGGCAGTTTAAGCCTTGCACAACAATACTGGTGCATGTCGTGTGCAACAGACATAAACTACATAGACTCCAGCAGGACCAGCATGTGCAAGGCACTTGAGGCACTTGCAGTACAGCTGTTGGTACTGACCATATACATGGGTTCCCAGATAACACGGAGGCACATAAGTACCGACTGGTTTGTGGTGCTGTGATGCATACCATTTGAGGCATCATAAGCTTTATTTAACATGTGCCAAAATGTGTGGTAGTACTGCCGTTAGCACCTCGAACTGTACAACAACATACACAAACGACCTCTGGATCCTGTTCCGGCGGTCAGATTCTCAGCAGAGAGCCATCAAGTGACCCACTTCTCACACAGACGCACCTTGCCAGACTCATCCTTTGTGCTGATGACCAGATCAGGCAGCTCAGCCCCCAGATGAACACTTGGCACAATGTCATCAGCAGACCAGCTCACCTCCAACTTAGTGGGCAGGCTTTCAGCCACCTGCATAGGCAGCGTAACTTACTTAGAAGTGTGGATACTTTCACTGACTAAGATGGTACTCTCAAGAGTGCGCATGAACGCGGATTCTCCGTCAGTCGGCATGAAACAAATTACTAACACCCCGCCAACTGGCATTAAACATTCAGTAATAGCTGGATCAACCCTGGATGCCAGCACAATGGAACCCTCTCTCAGGGTTTTCTTGTTCCATGTCTGACTATATCCATGTGGTTACCTTGAAGTTGTAGCTGATGCCTTCCGCTATGAAGCTTCTGAGTGCCGTAAACTTCAAAACATAACTCCCTGGCTGCTGTGCCCGTGCCTTGAGCCCCTCCAGGTGAAAACCACCCTTGTTGGCGACATACCTGACAGAATCACGCCAACTGCAGAGGTATGGTACAACAGGTAGGCAGGCAGCTGGTACTGCACCCGCACATCATCATTGGAGAATGGGTATTGTGTTTTTACATATAAAGGTACTGCAGGGATTTGTATGGTTTGATAAGCCATGTGTAGCATCATCTCTATAGTAAAATCAATTCAATGTACAGCAATGCTATGCAGGCGGCCATATCATGCACAAGGGCAGATGGCTGTGTGTGCACACTCAGTGCTGCATGGGGTCATGTTGCAACTCAGTCTGCCTCTATCAGGTCCAGCCTGCCTCTATCAGGTCCAACCTGCCTCTATCAGGTCCAGCCTGCCTCTATCAGGTCCAGCCTGCCTCTATCAGGTCCAGCCTGCCTCTATCAGGTCCAGCCTGATACTATCAGGTCCAGCCTGATACTATCAGGTCCAGCCTGATACTATCAGGTCCAGCCTGATACTATCAGGTCCAGCCTGATACTATCAGGTTACAATCACACCAGGTAAGGACTTCAGTACAGTGAGAGGTCGACACGGATGACTCACCACTGCTGCCCATCACGGTTGAGGCTGCAGTCACAGGTCAGCTGCCTCATCAGCGGACCCCAGCGGCCCTTCTCAATGGACGCTGCTGTATTGTCACGGGTTGCCAGGCCAACCGTCAGGGAATCTGGGACCTATCCAGGACACAAACAGCCAGGCGCACCCACACAATGGAGTTTCTTTGTCGATGTTCAGTCACAATCGCTGATCAATTGGGCCACATTGAGAGGGATTGTCTGGTAATAGTAATAAAAGTAATTATCTTCTAAAGTTGCTTTGTGGTGTCAGGTGAAAGGGAATACTGACACACATGGCGATCCTGTCTCTCTCCTTGCGGCTCCCTGCAATCCCTGTCTAGCATAATAATATTCCAAAAAACTTGCTCACCTGTGCTGGCGCCATTGTGTCTGTACCCGGCACTCCCGGCAACTGACTGGCACGCTCCTGCAGCTCATTCTTCTTGGCTGGGTCCAGCCAGGCCAGGTGATGAGGGGCGGCGGCCTCCCAGGCAGCAGTCAGCCGCCCAGCCTCGGCCTGTGCTGCTGCAGTGTCTGGGCCCAGAGCTGCGATGACAGCTACGGACTGAGGATCATCTTGGACACAGTGACCTGAGGCAGTTTGGAAACAGGAACAGATTACGAAAATCAGATAAAATAATTAAAGATTAGGAACGCTACTTGGAAGCATCGAAAGCCTTACACACAGTGGTTGCCTTCATGTGGTGCATTGTCCACTGTATTATGAGTATGCACATGCGTCTGGTGTTAGCGCTGTTCAAGGTATGCAAGGAATGAACTTCGTGTGAATGTCAATATAACATGTTATTTCTTGACCTACCTTCAGGGCACCAGGGTGGTGTCCACTGTCTGAGCACGACCTGGTGGCTGCTGCTGTCAGCCCCCATCTCTATAAACTCCACCACAACCCGAAAGTTGTCTGGGTACTCAGACGGCAACAGAGTGCGGGACCTGCAGTGAGAGTGTGACATACATGAACACTCAATTTGAAGGGTCTTGAAACTGTTGATCAGATCCATGTACCATCCAGCAGTCTTTATACTGCTCTAGCATGTGACAAATTGCATATGAAAGGTTGGTAGTATGCAGCTGTAGCTGCTGCAGGGCCAGCATATGGATAATGCACTACACTCATGCCGCCAAGCAGCATCTGTTGCAGAGCCGGCGGCAGGTGTTATACATATTGTCCTGCTGGCTTGCAGGCTTACAAAATTGCGTGCACCTTACGCAAGCAGCAACTGTGTGCTGATCAAAACATTCCTGTCCCTTCCCAGCCACACACATTTGCACTTGTGGATGGGAGCTGTACACACATCCTTGAACTGGAACAAGGAACACTTTGCAGGACTACAACATCAAACTTCACATATTGAGAAAGTGAAACTTGCAGGGTTTCAGGGACTTGTGCCTCCAGGGTTGACCCTTAACCTTCACACACCTGGCACCAGCCCCACCACCAGATCTACCTCCACCTCTTCCCCCTCTGCCCCCTCTGCCTCCTTTGACGCTGCTGCTGCCAGCTGCTGCTGCTGCTGCTGCAGGTGATGTGTTAGCCCTGGCCCGGCCTTCATCTGCCTTGACAATGTCCTCCTTGCTGCGTATTCTCACCAACTGTCCGGCAACAATAGGGTCACTGCAACAAGAAGCAGGCAGTAAGATGTGCACATCACTCACTGGAAGCGGACATATTTAACGTGTGTTTGTGTTTGGCACAGTGAAAGTGTACATGCTACTATTTCATCCATGCATACAGTGGTGGATTGAAGGGGGGAAATGCTGAAGGGTGAGGCACATGATTACAACTGTTAGTAGTGATATATACTTATATGTGTATGCGGGGTATTTGCAGAATCATCTGCCCTCGTACCAGCGTGTTATTTTGCACAAAGCTTCATGTGTATACACAATCAAAGCATGTTGTGACCAAGACTTCTTGAGTGCAAGCTGACTTGTTCACCTGCAAGCAATACAGCTTATCCAATATCCATCTACTCGCAATACCAGAACATATTTGTGTTTGCATCTCACTCACGTTCTGTCTGCAAAGCGGTACTTCTTTGACTTGCGAGTCCGGGTGTCCATATCAAGGTAGCTCTCAAGGAGCTCACCATCTTGTTCCTGCAGTGAAAATACAATCATACTTATCATTTGTAATTATTTCAATTGCAGGGTTGTTATATATATGTGAACACCACTTTCACCGTCTCAGAATGAGATTCCGTTAACAATTACACATACAAGACTATTATACTTATCCATAATAATTGTATGGACTGAGAAAGGTCCTGAGAAAACAAAAAATTAGAAATATATTTTTCCACGCGATGGCTGTTATCCTTCAGATGGTTTGTTGTGCTGTGCTGGGACTAAATGTCGGGACAGATTCAACAACTCACCAGCCCCCTCCAGTACTGCTTGAAATGCTGCCGCAGTATGATTGAAGCCGCCAGTGGCTCCACCCATTTGCATCTATTCCACACCCACAGGTCCTTGTAGCCGGGATCATCATGAACATCACCACCACCACCAGCAGCAGCAGCAGCACCAAGCTGCATGATTCGCTTGAAGGCAGGATCCTGGAGGTTTGTCTTGTGGTTTGTTGTGTAAACCTCTGGCGAACAGAACAAAAAGCCCCTGCATAGATCACAAATTGCAGATTTTGCAGATTCGCAGGTTGAACCTCAAGAGGTCTGATTTCATCCTATGACACACAGTCACTCTTTGTGGACCTTTTGAACATTTTGTCTTATAGTTCGTAGTGTAGGTTTCTGGCAAACAGAACAAAACCCCTGTATAGATCACAAACAGCAGCTATACCACACTTGTTAGACAATTAGCAGCTATCGC
Source organism: Coelastrella sp. MACC-549 (assembly GCA_018290735.1). Classification (NCBI taxonomy): domain Eukaryota; kingdom Viridiplantae; phylum Chlorophyta; class Chlorophyceae; order Sphaeropleales; family Scenedesmaceae; genus Coelastrella; species Coelastrella sp. MACC-549. The sequence continues at coordinate 4,210 of JABEVS010000605.1, read as the reverse complement.
AGATTGCATTTGAAAGGTCTGGATTTTATCCAATGACACACAGTCACTCAGTGTCAACCGTCGCAACTGACAAACAGCAGCTATACCACAATTGTTATACAATCAGCAACGGGAAAGACCCTCTAGAGCAGATCGACCACTGATATTTTGATTTGAAACACAGCCGTTTGTTGGGAACCTTTGCAAATACCAAGATATACAGGTAAATGAAGATACCAGTTATAATTGCAGGTAGCAAAGGCAAAGCAGACAAGGAATTACCTGTAGTGCTCCATGAAACAAAGCTATCAATTAATCTATCAACCAACACTGGAAAAGAAAGCATAAATGCGTATATTTGATCTGGGGATGGACTGACTCAGTCAAGCTAGTAGCTTACCTATGTAGCTTATGCAGTTTATATAGCTTATACGTGCACCATACATGTGTGCTCACCCTAGTCTCGTGCTGTTGAGCTTGTGTGCGCCGTCCAGCCCCTGCCTGGCCGTCTCCCTGATAAACTCAGGCATTGTCCGCACACAATCCGCCTCCGGCAGCAGCCGCCCCGACCAGATGGGAAACAGATTGACCTCGCCACCACTCAAATGCACCTCAGGCTTGGTGCGGCTCCTGCAGCAGAATGTAACATGTCGCCGCATGACATATTGACAGGTTTTTATATGTAGATACTTTCACTGTCTTGAGAGCAGACACTGGTCTGCACAAACAAGATGGTACCATCTACATAATTCATGCCATATGGTCTTGAGCTCCTGCACTTGTGCAGTGGCTGGAAACCAAATGGCATGAGTTTTGTGGGTCAACTCGGTGCACGGTGCAACCTCTTTTGGTGCATTAGCAGCACCAGCAGCAGCAACAGCAGCAGCAGCAGCATAAGAAGAGGCAGTGGCATTCAATGGGCTCACCACATACACCATCAAGGAAGACTGAGAAGAAGTTGTTTAACAGGGTTGCAATGCATATGTTGGCGGCAGCAGCAACACACAGGCTGTAGTGATAATGACTCTCTGTGCAGTACACAGTACTGGCATTGTCCCAGAGGGTCAGCTTGATGCACAGCTCACCTGATATATATGTAGGTAAACTAGATCAAAAAATATGTAGTAAATACAAAGTTATTCTAGATTGACAATACATGTACATTAGCTGCCCCAAGAGATGCCACAAGCTCCTGCTTACCCCTGACTGAGGGGGAAGTACAGCAGCAGCAGCAGGAAATCTCTGTGCACTCCCTCCAGCTTGCCTGCTGGACCTCCTGTACCCTCCTGGGCAAAACCCTCACTCGCCTTCACATCAGCAGGTACATCACCAGGGTTCAGGCCTGGCAGCAGCAGCAGCAGCAGCAGTGGTGGCAGCAGCAGTGGTGGCAGCAGCAGTGACAGCAATAGAGCACTGAGCCAGGAAACCATTCGTGTTTTGTTTCTGGAAACAGAGTCTTCAACTTGTATTGAGTTGATCAATAAGAAGGTTGGATACAGGTTGACCTGCAGCACCTGCTCACTGTCAATATTGGGACTACATGTTATTCACATCCCAAAAAGGAGAAATAAGATGATGGGGGAGGCAAAGTTGTTGCCAACAGACGACCTTGTTCAGCAGCATGGCAACACAGACCATCAGCAGTCATGAAAAAGTGTTCTAATTTGGCATGTGTTTGTGGGGAGCCCATGTGAAGCAATTATTTGGCCTTGCTGACAAGCAAAGACAAGAAGTCGACCCACCTTTTGGGCACCAGCGCATGGGCAGCCAGAAGGGCTTGAGCTGGTCTTCACCGTGTTGCCGCTGCAGCTCCATGAATTTCTCAATAAAGGCGCTCATGGATGACTTTGTCACGAGGTGGCGGAATATGTTCAGCTTCACACCACCTTCTGGTCTTCCACCTGCTGCTGCTGCTGCTGGTGCTGTTGGCCTCAGGATTTGAGGCATGGAGGACCAGAGCCGGGCAGGAAAGCCGTGGATGTGGAAGAAGTAGATGTCAGCAAGCTGCGGGGGGGTGGGGGGGGGGGACAGGGGGATATGAAGGCGGCAGATGGTAGGAATTGGGTCAGTAAATGAGCAGGAGAAGCAGAAGAAGAAAAAAATATAGAGAAAAAAGGAAGAAGAAGAAGAAGAAGAAGAAGAAGAAGAAGAAGAAGAAGAAGAAGAAAATGCTGTATTTTGACAGCCGTATGCATCTGACATACAGTGTGAAGTTGCACACATATCCTTGCTTTAACAGCAGATGATACATATACTTATGTGGCGCTGCAAACTGAGCAATTGATCAAACTGCACATGCACAGCCGACAACAGTTTAGAGCAGCACTGACAAATATCAACAATCATGATAAAGCCACCTGACAGCAGATGTGGTTTCCACGCACCTCCTTTGCCCACTTCTGCAAGTTGTCTGTGTTGTTCAGCTGCATCACCACCTCAGCTTTGAGTGCGCCTATCTCTATGTCCGTGTAGTGCTCGCCCTCATCAATATCCAGCTGGATCAGGTCAATCACGTCAACTGCAACAGCAGCATTACAATAGAATACAATTCACGCAGCAGCCAGCAGCATTTGTGGTTGGGGTAGTTGCCAGATCAGAGGTCATCGGCATGTGTTGATCAATTACTCCCTTCTTCAGAAGAATCTTACGCTTTTGCAATTATATTATATATATTGCATTCTCTGATAAGTTTCCATTGACAGAGCAACATGCCCACACACCAACGCAGGAAGGAAGGATGACAGGTAAAAAGAGCACATTTAATTCTTGAACAACTTGTCATAACCTGGCATTTGTTTGCTGACATCAGGTATATTCCACTTGTATTGAAATGAGATTGCAAACTCCATGTAAGAGACTTTGCTGGCTCCTGCAGGATGCTGATCAGGGGCTCAGGGCCAAGGTGGTATCCTTACCGCCATAACTGCAGTTATTTGTCTCGTCATATTCTCTCAGCCATTCCCCATAATCCATCTCAATCTTGACAGCAGACTTGCTGTGCATCTTGGTCGTCACAGTGATCTAGCAGCAGCAGCAGCAGCAGCAGCAGCAGCGGCAGCAGCAGCAGCAGGACATAAGCACACAGCAGTTAACATCAAGCGGAAGAACAGACGGAGGCAGCAGCAGCAGCATTTGGCCGTACAACATTCAATGCGCAAAATGCAGGCCAGCAGCAGCAGGTTGTGCTGCATAACTGCCACACTTCAGTGGCAGCGTTCAACAGCAGCACTGATGAACACAAACAGATGCTGCTTCACAGCACATTGCTGTGGTACAGGCCCTTGCCACAATGGGAGCATCAGCATCTCAAAGGCAGCACTCCTTATGCTGCTCTGGCTGCAGCTTGCTGGTGTTTATACTCACCAGTCATGATAAACATTACCAGAAAGGAAGATTCGTTATCTAGCAAGATTGTGATGAGGACGTAACGTCCAGCACACACTGTGCAGCTGATGCAATGCTGGCAACTGTTGCCTGTGCGACTTGGCGGTCTGTACTGGCTTAATGGCACTTAACCCCTAATTATTATGAGGTGCAGGGTTCAGACTGAAAGAGAACCTGAAGACGATCTGGGCATAAGTTGTGAGATCATATATACATTGTGTATACTTACTATTAAGACACAGACACAGACGCAGACGCACACTCAAGACACACAAAGTGCGCCATCACCTGCACACCTTATTGCCAAAAAACAGCAATGCCAGAGCTCCCTTTCCATGGCGGGACATGTTACGGCTGAAGTATTGAGCTGCTGACAGCGGCTTGTTGGCCTCTGGTACAGCAGCAGCAGCAGCAGCAGCCAAGAAAATAGCAGCAGCAGCAGCGGTGATGTGACAGAGAGAGATGCGGATGAGGGCCAACATGGCTGGCTGTGATGCGCCATGGTCTGCTGGCCGCAATCACAGCTTCTCAGAGGCATACTGTGTTGGTGAAGGGAGCTTTCAGACCCCCACAGACAAGGTGTCACCACACAGCACCGGTAACATCCCGACTGCAGTGGCAAGCGCCACTGCTTCTTATCTTGCTGCTGCTGGTGAAGCTGGTAATGGTAACCAGTGTTAGATATGCTCCAGACTGCTGCTGCTGCTGCTGTTCTACACACTGCTGCTGCTGCTGCTGCTGCTTGAGCTGGTGGGGATGATAAGTGCTGGATCTGCTGCTGCTGTCATAGACTGTGGCTGCCCTGGACTGCTGCTGCTGCTGCTGTTCTACACCCTGCTGCTGCTGC
>JABEVS010000604.1:0-33395 GCA_018290735.1 Coelastrella sp. MACC-549 | reverse complement strand
GGAACAGCAGCCATGCTTTCAGGACTGGGAGAAGAGCCCTGCTGCTGATGCTGTTGGTCACAAGGCGCAGGAACTATCTGAGGAGCACAGGGGCATTTCCCTCGCTCCTTACAAGTTGCTGCAGTTGTCATGACAATGATAAACATCGCTGTCTTATTATCTGCATGCCGGGCAAGCAATTGAAAGCCACCTGGCAGCAGTGGCAGCAGCAGTTAACTGCACAAGCACACACGCTGTGTGCTGCAGTGGGTTAGATGCCAACGTCAGTTATGTATATCATTTGGTTTGGCCAGGGCTGCAACCAGGCTGCCCAGAGGAAACAGGAGGCCTCGGCCTGGTTGATGATGAGATGTTTGACGATCTTGTGATCATTATGATCAACACTGAAGTCCTGATCTGACAACTGTGATCGTGAAGATCATCAACGCCGAAGGATCTCACCTCAGGGTTTAGGAAGTTCCCGTGAAATGCCAGCTGTCCTGAATTGTCAAGGCCTTGTAACCAGGATAAGTGCTCAGGAAGGACCTCCTGGACTTCTCACAGCAGCAGCAGTGACAGCAGCAGCAGTGACAACAGCAGCAACAGTAGCAGTGACAGCAGCAGTGACAGCAGCAGCGACAGCGGGAGCGGCAGCAATAGTGTCAGAGAACAAACACTGTGTGTGCACTGGTGTGTTGTGAGCCGTTTGGACCGTTGGCAGTTTTAAACTGCCCCTAAACCCTGGCACTGGTGCTGCTGCTACTACAAGCAGTGCCACTGCTTGAAAAACTCCTGTGGTACTACAAAGTATAAGTCTTCAGATGCAGCAGCATTGATAACAAAGCAAGTACGGTAACATTCAAATGCTGCATTCAGCACTTTGCTGTCTAATCTGCCAGGACTGTGTGAACTGTTGCCGCATCCCAGACAGCACAGTGCTGAGTAGAGCATAGACATGTTGGGCAGATGTCAAGCAAGCCTGCAAAAGATGCTGGAAGCTGTGCCCATATCAGGCAGTTGTACAGATGTACATAGTCTAGTATACGGTATGAATAATTGCTGTGACCACGGCGGGCGCCAAATGACCACAAAATGTACAGGGGCCAGTACAACTGCAGCATGTAAAGTGCCCTGCTGTGTCTGGTACAATCATGGGCACGGCCTCCAGCAGGTTCTTCTGATCAGTTCTGTTTGACCACTGCTCAAGTCCACCTGCTGCAAGTTGCTGCTGCTGCTCGTTGGGGCAAATGTACCACCCTACAGTGGCTACTGATTGGTACGCAGGCATTATGCTACGAATGCACAGCTAATCTAGTCTACTAAGGACTACTTGGTGCTGTCAGGTGAAGAAACATGGTCCCATTGTCACGCCATACTCCAAAATGCATGGCTCCAGTAGTAAATGAGATTGGATGCACGCATATATACAGTGAACAGTATAGACGCTGCTTGTTGACGCTGATGGCCGGCTCACATTTGGCAGTTGTCTGTTCTGGTGCCAGCCTTGTGAAGCACACGAACTGCAGCTTGTACTTGCTCTCATCCTTATACTGCTCCGGCATGTTGTCTTTGGACACCATACTAGCTGCTACGTGTCTCCTTAGGCGCCCGATTCTACGAGAGATGCTGCATGGACGTGCGATGATCGGCTGGCTCGGCAGGGCCAAGGACCTATCACATGCTCTGGACAGCGCCATTAGGTATTTGATCAATTACTAAAAGATGTTTGCAAGATATGGGTGAAGGACGCAAAGTTGCTGTTCAAAGCAGGAACCTTGGTGGCTAGGTGCCCCCTTCGTGCTGTTGTAGTTGTATGAAGCCTTACAGCTTTCACTCTAGAGCACCAGCAACTGCTCTGCATCCATACGCCGACAATGATATGCATACCTTAGCCACGATCCTGTGCATGAGGTTTATGAAGCAATGCATGCCGCCATGTGAACAGTCACACTAGTGCTAATACCACGGTTGGGGTTCACCAACTCTGTAGAACAATTTTTGTCTGATCATCTGCCACACAGCTCATCTTTAAGCCATCTCAACATGACCAGTCAATGACAAAAAACTTGCACCCAAAGGGCCATCTAATAGATACGCCAGCGGCTTACCCTGGACTGCAGCCCAGCTACTAGCCTAGCTGGCAGCAACCAGCATGGCAAGCCCTACAGCAAGGCGCTGCCAGCGGCATTGTCAATCCAGAGAGGCAAGAGAACTTTTCATCAACTGCTGGATCATGCTGACCAGTACAACATCATCCTTCAAGGCTGTCCAAGTGGGATGTACTCAACAACAACGATGACAATACACTTGGTGAATGGCATTCATACATATACTAGTATATACTATGTAGTACATGTTTTCTGATGCTCCTGCTGTGGAAGCTGCCACACTACTGGGCTCAACTGAAATTAGGTCACCGCACTGAATCATTGGGCCAACACAGCCACTAGAAGTGTTCATGCTGTGTACAGCTGCACAACAGCGCAGTAAATAGGCCAGGTATTGACTCGTGCAAGCTGGGCTGATCAGCTATCATGGTGCTACCGAGACCACTTCTATTTTTATGACTTGGATGATTGATGTATATAACATTATGCGATGTCAGCCAGCATCCTTGAATATCAACACAGACCGCAAAGTATTCACACATTGGCACCTTCACAAATGTGCCGTAAATGTGTTCCCCAAGAACCTGAGATCCTGCTGATTCATTGTAACTCATTGCAAATGTCTACAAGCTACATTCATATATGCTCAATGCACGCTTTGGCAAAGCTTCAAGTTGGCTTGCAAGCATAATAATATTTGCCTGGCAACAGGTAGTCTGTTGCTCACAATCTCAACCGTACTTTGCATATCTGATATGCCATTATCTGCCAACAAATAAATAGCAGCAGATGATTGAGATTCATCTGCTGTTATCTATTTTTTTGGCAGACAATGGCATATCTTGGCTGTGTGCAAAAACAGATGCATCATTCTAGAATTTCAGATCTGTCATGCAAGTGAGGGAGTCACTGATGGAGGTGGCTCTGCAATCACACTGGCAGCCGAGGTCCCTGAAAACATGACTTGTGCTGGTACCAAAGCTGCACAGCCAACAACAGCAACAGCAACAGCAACAGCCAACAACAGACACTTTGCCCAGGGCATTACATAAAGAGTGAAATGCACATTTTACATTTTCTGTTCATGATCAACAAACAACGGCCATGGCAGAAGGAACAAGGCCGTCTTCCACAACAGGCACTGCTGCAACCCCTTGAAGGGATGCCTGTTCCAACAAGAAGACCTGCCATACAAAGGAGTGGTCCCAGACAATGTCAAAACAAAACACCACACAACCAGGGCGTGGTTTAAGAGGGCAGCACAATGTGATGGAGATATCCCCACATTCCCCGAACCTATCATATCTATCATAGTAAGATTGCCACAAAGTTTTGGGGCTCTGCATGTACACGATGTTCACAGCCAACATTTATCAGCCAGTGGTTTGAAGCTGAATTCAGGCAAGACAACATGAAGCTGGACCAGTGGGCACGTGGATGCCATCCAATGGAATCAGACACAGTGCGTCAGGCATTCCTGATACTGCTGATGCACATAGATGGCAGTAAATGCTATGGCTGATGGTATCAATCATTATTATTACTGATGAACATTGTATGTACATATGCATCACATGTGCCTAGCTTTCAGGTGTCTCTGATGTGCACATCATATGCACTGCCAGTGAATGAAAGCGGCTTTCAAGCATTTCTGATATGCAAAATATCTGTACTGAGTGTTCATGTACATGCAATGTGCACATCATGTTTGCATGATGGCAGTAAATGCTATGGCTGCAAAGTACTGATTATCATTATCATGTTGGCATATCGGGCACATGCCCTCAGCTTCAATGTAATCCTGACATGTATTCACACCATGTGCCCTGAGCTCTCATGTATTTTCAGTATGCACATCATATGCACTGCAAATTTTGTTGTAATATTGGTATGAACACCATATACTGAGTTTTACCACTTGTCCGACATTAAAGTTGTATATGGCTGTGCAGCCTGCAGATACAGCATCAGTGCTCTGCTGACAGCAGGCAAATGTTATCAATCAACTAATCTCAACAGTTTTTAGTGCTGTGACAGAGTGCCACTCAGTTGCAATCCTGCAGCTTGTCATTATCATCAATGTCAGTACTAGTTGTAGTAGTCACTGACTAATGGATGGCATGCATTCCGCCCTCAAAGCGCTTGTGCCAACAATGTCAGATATGCCTCTCCTGTGAAAATGTTTTGAATGGAAGCAGTCCGGCCCTCCTCAAAGTAACTTACTTTTAGTAAGCAAGTAAGTCGTCCTACACAGCCAGCAGCATATTGTAGCTGTTCACTGTCAGTGAAAGCGAAGATGTGCAAAATGCCGCAGCAGTGCTGAGCGAAGGCCAGCCTGTTCAGTTTTCATCTTTGAGGCTGCTGCTGCTGCTGCTGCTGCTGCTGCTGCTGTTGGAATCTTCATCATCATGATGGCTTGATCATGGCTGCATAGATGCTTGCTCTCCCGGGCTCTTGTGCTGCTGCTGCTGCTGCTGATACCTTGGCAGTGTTGCCACTGCTGCCATGAGCAGGTCCATACGAGGTGTGCTGGGGTATGAGGCTGCAGGACAAGGCAGGACAAGGCAGGACAAGGCAGTACAATACTGCATTGATGCACTGTCAGACACTTGCAAAAACAATATCCTGCCGCTATACGCCGGCCAGGGATGGCGCTGTTGCAACCCCTTACCACTTTGCTTGCCCTGATTTGCATCAACTCAAACTTGAAGAACAAAACTCTGAATGCCTGCTATTACATGCATGCAGAATGAGGCATGTCCTATTGACTGTGTGTGCAGACGCCCCCCGGCGTCTGCACACACAGTGTCAGTCCTGCAGTGACCACGGCGTGAGAGCTGCTCAACCCCTGAGGAAGCCATAAGCAGCGACAAGGATGCTGCAACTTGCAGGATTGCACAAACTGCCTTGTGGCAGGATTGCATGACATTCAATCTGACATTCCTGAATGAGTCATTCAACACGATTGTAACCACAACGATTGTGCCGTAGAGTGTGGCTAGTAGCAGCTGCTACTTGACAGACGCAACAGCAAACTCGTTGTGGATTCAACTCCGGGGCAGTAAGTGATGTGCCACAGGCGTACTATTCCAGGCAGTACCTCAGAGGTCCCGTCTCACTGCTGCAGTCACTAGGCTACTAGCATAACCACAAAGTTACTAGCTGTAGGCTACCAGCATAACATGAGGTTCATGAGTCACAGGCCACTGATGTTGACCTCCCACCTGCTATGAACAGCGCCAGCTGCTTGAGGGTGAGGATGATCACTGACCCCATCGCCAAGTTCACCGCGATCTTCCTGATGGCAGCAACATTGGACTCCTGCTGTTTGATAAGCTCTTCTTGAGCCTGCTGTAGCTGCTTCATTACACAATGCACAGGCTGCTGCTGCTGCTGCTGCTGCTGCAGGGGTTCATCAGACAGTGATAGTTGCTGCAGCTGCTGCAGCTGGGCATCACTGATAGCATGCTGCTGCTCAGCAGCCTGGTTGATATCTGCTGCCACTGAAGTGAGCTTCGGAAGTGTTATTTGCCGTAAGATACTCAGCTGCGACACCTGCTGATCGCTGAACTCAAGCTTCTCCGCAACATTCTGCCAGAAGCCCGCAGGCAGCGTCTTAAACCGCGCCTGTGCTTGCATCAGAAGCGAATTGAGCTGCTGATATTTGCCGGGATCAAAAAACATTGACCCCAGCATGATTGCTATGAACTCAAACGCTGGGTGCGTCGAAAAATGCGCGATAGCCGTTGAGCTTCCGCTGCTGCGGTTGCTGCCGGTCGCGCCGCTGCTGGCTGCACTGCCGGGCCGGACAGACGCTGTTGATTCCTGCGTGATCGCACCGCTGGCATTGCTGCCGGCAGCAGCATAGCAGGTATTGATAACGTGAGCTGCTGCTTGTGCTGCTGGTTCTGCTGCTGATTCCATTGTCGCTGTTGATTGTGCTGGTGTATGCCAGTACTGCGCTGCTGTATCACCTTGAAACCCGAGTATGGCACATTGGCCCACTAATTCGTGTATTCTGTTGGCCATCTGCTGAGGAGACTTGCTTAATACCTGTCACGGCGGCAGCAGCAGCAGCAGCAGCAGCAGCAATAGTGGTCAAGAGGCAGTAGGAATGCTTCTCAGAAGGCCCTGTTTGACAGCAAGAGCAGCATTGGTCAGCAAGTACTTCCAACTGTGGCTGGTTTCTGGAGGAGTACCAGAGGGGAAAACCAGAAGTGCTGATCATCGAATAGATCAGCCAAGCCTGCAAAAGCAGCAGCTGTTGTCGTTGCCGTTGCTGCTGCAGTCACAGAGTCGAGCAGCGGCGGCGTACCTGTGAAAGTGTATCAGGGGCAAATAGCTTCTCTAGCAGCCCTGAGAGCTCCTGAAACTCAGGCTCCTCGACTGCTGCTGCTGATGGTTGACTAGCAGTGGCAATTTGCTGCTCCATAGACTGCAACTGCTGCTGGATGCATGTGTTCAACTCCAAGGCTCGTAGCAAGATATCATTTGTAGTCTGAATGCTACCAGCAGCAGCAGCAGGAGCAGCAGCAGGAGCATCGTCCTGCTGCTCCTGCAGTTGTTGTGCTTCATGTGCCATTGTCTGCTGTTGGCAGTACTGTGGTGAATCTAGGAGTACACTTAACATCTCCAGCTCAAAGTCAATAAGCTGGTCAACACCTGCAGGCTGCTGCTGCTGCTGCTGCTGGGAATGCTGCTGCTGCTGCTGCTGCTGTGGCTGCAGCAATTGACACCAGTCAATCACGTTTGTTGGCGTCACAGCAGCTTCAAATATTGCGTCAGTGACAGAATTTGTCCAGGAACAGCCATGCTGCTGCCACAATGGCTGTTCCGGCTGCCATAACTGCTGCTGCTGCTGCTGCTGGCATTCATGGATTGTACTGACCCCATTATCAGGCAGTTGAAGGCTGCAGTGCCGCCATTCATGTTCCAGCTGCTGCTGTAAGCACCGCTGCTGCTGCTGCTGCCGGATGCGATCAGCCATCAGGTCAGCAATGACACCAAGTCCCTCAATCATTTGTAGCAGCAGTGACTCTCGAGCTCTCAGCCTTTCCTGCGTGAGCAAATCAAAAAGATTGAGACAGCAGATCAGGCAGACTAGGGTTTAGTGAGATGTCAGCAATCCTTCCATCAGTCCATTCTGTATTCAGTACAATAGCCTGAATGGCCCAAGGACCTTCGTGGTGGGAGCAAAGCGAGTATTTCTACCCTTCTAGCTTACACCAAATGACTCAATAATTCAGAGTTAACAGCACCATTGAATGATGCCAGTAACTCTTGAATACTGAGTCGTTTTGTGCCATTGCAGTATCATCATGACTTCTGATGAATGTGTGGCATGAGGCGCTCGTACAAGGCACTGGGGGCAACTATTCCCTGGAATAATCCAGTGTTCTCAGCAATGCCATGGGCTGTGAGCGGTTTACATCTCCAGAGCACATGTGGGGGTACGTAATGTGTTTTGTTCATCAGGGAGGATCGGCGAATGGCGTGCCAGTGATTGATGAAAGGTCCTGCTGAACAGCATTCGGGGCTGTAGTGCCGAATGAAACAGCGTACGAGCCCTCGTACCTGCTCTTGCTGCAGCACCATAACTTTTGCACTCCATCTCATGAAATCTGCTTCTGCTTGTCTCAGATTTTCGCGACAGGTGTCGCGTTTGGCCCTGACTCTCTGCCTCATCTGTTCTGCGGGGGGCTGAGCGCGTGAACGCGCGTGAACGGCTTGGCCACCAAAGATGCTGGTGCGATATCAAAACGATATCACTGCTTTCAATGATGAGGTTGAACGAGTCGGTGCACTGCTGGCTTTCCTTCCGAAACAAGCCACCAGCTGTGGTCGAGGTGAAGCATGCAGCAATTTCCTCCGTTAATCACATGCTGGTAGAGTATGCCGCGTGTGCGTCACAGATAACCTGCTCAGCAACACAAAGGCGGGCTGCCCCAATAGAGCAGCTCTGTATATCTCTAATTTATGAGTGCGCGAGCAACAGCTGGCAATGCGCCGGCAACTATACTTCACCACTGATCAGAGGCCTGGCAACGCTGGTAGCTCTATCATGAGTTAGAGCGTCACCAAGGCGTTTGCCAAGTGGTACGTCTTCACGAGTCCCAATAAGCCGAAACTGCAAGTTTCTCAATGCACTCAATCTGTACCTCACTATCTGTGTCGAGCGTTTTCGAATGTCCAAGAGGAGGAGGAGGGCGGGCATCCTCAATGCCACTGGAAAGCGCCAACTTGCAGAAAAGACAGGATTGAACGACGTGCTCATGCTTGGTCGGCCCTGGGGGGCAAAGCTGGAATGTGCACGTACACGCCCGTCGAACTATGCACAGCCTGCCAGTATACAACGTTGGACGTTAGTCATCTGGGTTCCCAAAGGCACATCTGTCTAGGATCCTACATTCCGGAAAGATCGAAGATTCACAATAGGACAGGATAACACAGTGCAACTAGCCCATCATTGGAGTATGAAGCAACCAGTAACACACCTGCACAATGTTGGCGTACCATGGCAGCTGATCACCCAGGTGCACCCAGGTTCAAGGGCCAGGCACACTGAGTGATGAACTACTGCATCAGGAGGTGAGTCATATCTTGAGAGGAGCTCCTGTTATAACATAAACTGACCAATCTGTGTCCTCTCTTTTATGCACTTGGATGAATGCTGCCCGACACTGCTGCCAGCTGCTGCTGCTGCTGCCGTGAGTGAAAGGCTTTTCTTTCAGGTCTCTGCCAGTTGCTCTACTGTTGCTGCTGTGAATGATTCTCATCAACAACGCAGATGCTGCCACCACTGCTGCTGCTGCTGTTTGTGCGTGTGCTGCCTGCCTCTGAAGCTGACAGACACACCTGGTGTTTAGCCAGCCTGCTCCATGTAATTAAATTCAATGAGGCAATAACCACCATACGACATAGCTGCTCATGCTGCTGCTGCTGGTTTGGAGTTTTGGCAAGTAGCACTGCATCTCTCTGCCTTCTCTGCTTCTGCATCAGTACAACATGTCACTGCTGCTGCTGCTGCTGTTGCAGGTTGTACTGGCAGCGGCAGGGAGCCAGTCTTCTTGCTGCTGCTGCTGCTGGTTCATTGCGCTGCTGCTGCTGCTTTTTGTAACTCTTTCATCTCAAATGTAGTAGTGCCGCTCACTTTGCCTGCTTTGAATGCCTCGGCATCAGCCACCATGAGACGAGCAACATCTGACACAGCAATGCTGCCCATGATGGGGGCAAACATCTGCAGCAGCAGCAGCAGCAGCAGCAGTGGTGTTGTGTGAGAGAGAGCGGGAGATTGTGAAAGATGCCACAATGGGTTCTGCTGGTTCTGGTCCTGCCTGGTGGAGTGTGGAAAAGCCACCACCATCAACAGACCCAATCTGTTATGTTGAACAGAATATGATAATACTATCAAGTAGTGTATTCACACGGCATACAAACAGCCATGGCAGAGAAATCAATAAACTGCAATAGTCATTTCATGCAGGTACATATTCTCAGACTCAGTACAAGAAGATTCTTATGTTTTTTTACATATTTGTGATTATACTATTTTGAAATAGCAAAGTAAGGACAATAAGATGATGGTGGTGCACTTGTATAACACAGCCTGACCTTTTCTATTGTTCTTGCCCTGTCTTGCCTGTCCAGCATTCCAGGTCTGAAGATTGCAGTGCGGGCAAAACCTTGAGATTTCACAGACTCCTCAGCCTGGAAGAAGCAGCAGCAGCAGCGGCAGCAGTGGCAGCAGCAGCAAGGTGGTTGCAGTGGCTATGACTACCCATAAACAGGCACATGAGTGATGTTTAAGCAGCACCATGATTGCTGTGATGGAGCTGATGGCAATAATATCAGTACAACAGAAACATCAAACTTGTGAGTAACAGTTACCAAGAGACGCAATTCTGCTGACTGTTGTAACGCAGGCAATATATGTTGTTGGTGTTACGTGTTTGGCAACAACAGTATTGTATTTGACTTGTTTGTCTTGGCAACAAGTCAAATATAATAGTATTTTTGCCAAACATATATTAAAAACATAAGAGGGGGAAGTTGGCACGTAGATGAATGCAACGTAGATTCTCATGCAACCACAAATACAAAAAAAAGAGAAGCTTGACAAATCACTACGCAGCAACACAGTTACTCTTGGAGTGGCAGTGGCCTGACTCTTGACAGTGTTATTTCAGTATATGGCATTGTGCTGCCCAGAAAAAAGAACCAACAAGAGCAGTACCCACCAGTCCCTTTGTCCTGGTGTACAGCAGCCCATGAAACAACTTCCAGTCATTTGCTGGCATCGCTGCATTTGCTCCTGCAGCACTGACCAGGCCAAAGTAGGACACGCCTGCTGCTTTGGCAGCAGCAGCAGCAGCGGCGACGTAGTCATGGTCAACTTTCTTGAACACTTCAGCGCTGCCAGCATCCTGCAACAGCAGCAGCAGCAACAGCAGAGGTTGGCGGGGGTTGGCTGGCAGCAGTGGCAGCAGTGGAGGAGCGCGAGTTGGTGGTGGCAACAAATGAGTTGGCAACATCATCATCAGCAGCAGCAGCAGCAGCACTGCTCAGGAGCAGCAGAGATCTTCAATTGCGTTTTGTATCATTAACTGCCCACCACTCTGCTAACACTGCCATCAGCAGCAGCAGCAGCAGCAGCAAAAGCAGGGCTAGGTGAAATCAGCTAAAACCTCGGCAGCAGCAATGCAAGCAGACAGCACTGGACCGGCTCACCGCTCTGGTTGTACCCAGTGCACACAGCACTGCGTCTACTCCTGAGAATGCTGCTGCTGCTGCCTGCTGCAGGTCGTCCATGTTGACGGTCACTTGCTGCAGCTTGTGCAGGCCGGGCTGATTGGCGGGCAGTGAGACCTCACGACGACCTGGCAGATGATGATCATGATGATGATGATCAAGATCACGATGATGATGATGTGCAGTTGATTCTGGATGGCATAATTATCACACCTGGTAATGAATAGTACACCTGTTAAGACACTGGTGCAGGTCATCCTGCTCCTGTTGCTGTTGGGGGTGCTGCTCACCTATGGTGATGACCTTGGTCCATTGGTCACTGGCAAGCAGCTGCTGAACAATATGATGACCTGTGTCACAGCAGCAACATGCTGATATTATTATAGTAGATGCTGGACTTTATTGCGGCATGCAAGACAGTATAAAATGGGAGCTCCTTGCATCCGTGCGGTTCAACAGTTGCAGCTGTTCATGTCTGTAGTGTGGCTCACGCATGTGGCCAATGCACATGAAGCAGCAACAAGCAGAACACACACAATCATATTCCCAGGTAATTGCATTCACCGGCTTGACGAGGCTGCCAACATGTCAAACGGACTCCAACGAAACGATCATCGCAAACAAGGCCCAGCTTACCAACAGCGCCCGTTCCTCCCAATACTAATGCACTCATCTTGCTGCTGTTTGCCTTGATACCGGTTTTCGGCCAATCGCAGCTGTCAGGTGTGTCAGCAAGTACGTATATCGCGCTCAACAGAATCAGGAGGCACCGAAGCGTACGGAATGCTGTCATGAGCAAGATGGTTCCTGCTTTTGAATGCAAAAGTGTACAATATAATCACAAACATGTGGTCCAAGGGTCTGAAGCGACGGATGCATTTCTGTTTGTGCCCTGCCCTACACTTGAGGTCCCGGACAGCTGTCTGACACCTGCAGGTTGAGCTGAGTACAATCCGTTGTAATAGAGTCGCTGCCAGTTCTCCCACTCGGGCAAGTACTTTCTACGTGAAATTGACTGTGCTGCTGCTTCTGTCAGCACAAACCCCGTACCTGTGAGTTGCCCACTTATGGCGTAGGAGCGCTGCTGATGGTTCAACATCACTGATGAGTGACCGGTCAAACATTCTTCTTCAATGCCTTACTCGGCCTGGCGTGGTAAGCTGTTAACCTTGTACTACAAGGCTTGTTGTGAACCGTTGGCAGCACCTGTTGCTGCGCTGGTGCTGCTGCAGTAAACTTCACTGTCTGCTGATTTGTTGGTATTGACAAAGAATCATTCTCGTAGACCAGTAACCAACAGACGCATTTACACACAATGTGCTGATGGAGAAATACAGCTTGCCCGTATGCAGGGTCCCCTATTGTTTGATGTGCCGCACGGCAGCAGCCACTTCTGTGATCATGCTCCTGCCTTCTATCATCTATCTGTTGCTAGTATTAGCTGCAGCATATTGAAAAACCGTTAATTTCCGTCCAGTTGGCCATACAACATTGCTGCTGCCGCAAAGTTGCTGCTAAATTACCGTTATTGGAGTCAAGTGTTTCCACCCATCAACAGCCAACTGATGGCTCAGAGCCACTGGCCCACACACACATAACTTTCAGCGGGGCGGCACTCTGGTATGGCATGGCAGATGTCATCATGGCATGATGCCAAAGGAGTCGCTTACCAATACCAATACAATTGAGGGACTACAACCCCTCCCGGCACTAGCCAGCGAGCCAGTGAATGGCTCATGGGAGGCATGGCACCCTGCACTTCAATCACGAGAACGTGCGGCCTCTGACCACACGTTAACAGATCTCAGATCCAGTAGCAGTTTACCTCCCTGCGTAGAGATTACACTATAAGCAGCAACAGCATCAGATGCCTACTGGCTTGAGTTTATCCTGCAGTTGCAGGGGTCCTGCAAGCCAGCGCTACCAGCAGGACCAGTCCTGCTGCATGTCACATGCCGGGCACCACCGTGATTCTCCTTCAAGCTGAACGGCCTTTGCATTGTTGCCTACATCGATACAATATCCGGTATGCCACCTGATTCAGTTCAATTCACTCATCATACTGAGTGGCATATCATGCCATGGCATATCATTCGATCCGTCAGTAACTAAAGAGTGTCTTTGATGTGTCTTAGGTCCAAGATAGCCTCTGTCAGTGGCACCGTGCCAAAGAATTATCTGTAATGATGATGGAAAGGCTGCTATGACAACAAGCAGTCCCATATTGCTGTGGCAAATGGGTAACACGGTGCTGTGGTGGACCACTATTCATTCCTAATATAAATACATTGCCAATTCTGGCAAATTCACCATAATACTCAGTACAGCACTGGGTCTTGTTGCTGTGAGGTTGAGTTATTGCAGTCCTTTGACCCTGCCTCAATCCTGTAGCTTATACACACATCGCTGTTCCTACTGCTGCTGCTGCTGCTGCTGCTGCCGCTGCTGCCGCTGCTGCTGGGTATCATCAACTGGCAGCATTTCTATGCTTGGCATTGGCTCTGACACCTCGGCCTCATTGTGCTGCTGTTGCTGCTGCTGCTGCTGCTCAAACTGTCTCTCATCCTGCTGCTGCTGCAGGTGGTCAACATATATGGCCTCAATACTTGGCATAGGATCGCACACATCCCCTTGATCATCAGAGTGCTGCTGCTCCTCAACCCCCAGCTGTGGCTGCTGCTGCTGCTGCTGCTGCTGCTGCTCCTCAACCCCCAGTTGTGGCTGCTGCTGCTGCTCTTCAGTCCTCTGCTCCTCCGGCTGCTGGTGCTGCTCAATCTCCTCCTGCTGCTGCTGCTCCTCAAGCCCTGACTGCTGCTGTTGCTCCTGTTGCAGCTGCTGCTGCAGATCAACGCCAGGGAGGAACTCAATGCTTGCCATAGGATCAGAGTGACTGGGTTCATGCTGCTGCTGCTGCTGCTCCCTGTGTTGCAGCTGCTGCTGTAGATCATCACTTGATAAGAACTCAATACTTGCCATAGGATCAGAGTCACCAGGCTGCTGCTGCTGCTGCACCTCTGACTGCTGCTGCTGCTGCTGCTGAGCTGGCATCATGTCATCACTGATGAAGGGCACAGACTGGTCCAGCTGATCCAGCGGGGTGAACTTGAAATAAACCACTCTGAACTCATAGCGGCTGGCATTGGAAGCGTGCTCATCCCCTTCTGCCTGCTGCTGCTGCTGCTGCTGCTGGTTGTGGTAGTCATGTGAACAGATCCAGTGATTGATGTGGACACGCTCCTCACCGGGAGTGAAGTTGTTGCCGCCTGAGGGGCACAGTGGATGAGAAACCAGAATATCATGTTGCTTGTTGAAAGCATCATTAACTACAATATGCTATAACAGAATTGTTTGCATCGCAGTATATCAATGTTGCATGCTGATTATTGCAGCCCAAGGCGAGCACGTGTGCAGCCACTGTCAGGACAAAAAGTCTCAGGTTTTGAATAAAAGCTACTCTTATACTAAATGATATGAGATCACCACACCATAACGTGCACCCTATGCCCTTATGCGGGTGCATGCTGCATAACACAGTATACAACATATTGAACAACAAAAGATAATAATAATAATAATATAAAATTGCCCAGCGCCACCCACCCTGTCCCTTCCAAGCCTGCAGCAGCTTGCCGTCCTTGTTGAGTGCCTTGAACTGCACCTGCTGTGACGACTCACTGCCCAACCACCTGATGACATGGGTGATGTGATCACCTGGCAGCAGCAGCAGCAGCAGCAGCAGCAAGGGCAGCAGGAGGAGGGGCGAGCAGCAGCAGCAGCAGCAAGGGCAGCAGTAGGAGGGCCAGCAGGAGGGGCGAACAGCAGCAGCAGCAGCAGGGCCAGTAGGAGGGCCGAGCAGCAGCAGTTACTGCATGATTGTGTATTCAGCTGATGATGTCCTGTTGCAACATTCCACCAACAAGCGTCCTGTGTAGGTAGTTATTGTAACAGTTATTGTGAATTGTTATGTAGACGGATCACATTTGATCAACAGCTCTTGGAGATACAATACAGATATTGACAGATACACCAAGCATACTGATTACGCCACGGGCACAAAAGTGCTGCCTACCTTGCAGGTTGAAGCGAGTGACGGCTCCTGGTTGTGTCACCGGCTGGACAGCATACTGGCAGGTGAACGAAGCTGACTCATCACCCCACCTGGCAGCAGCGGCAGCAGCAGCAGCAGCAGCAGCAGCAGCGGCATTGATGTGCCATCAGAACATTGACTTGAAAGGCAGCCAGACCACTGCGGATAAAGAACAACAGCAGCTCAATCTATCGCTGCAGCACAGACATACGATACTCAACTATACTATATGATAGTATGCTGTATATTGTATCTACTATTGATACAAATACCAATACCAATACAATTGGGGGCTCCAACCCCTCCTGGCACTAGCCAGTGAGCCAGCGGATGGCTCATGGGACGCATGGTACTTGGTAGTGAAGGAAGGTGAACCAGCAGCCCCTCGCGCCCCGCGTCCCCTTCTTACCTTGTGTACTCCACATCAAACTCATTTCCCTCACAGGCATACAGGAACGGGGAACCAACATGACCAGCACACATCTGCAGCAGCAGCAATAGCAGCAGCAGCAGCAATAGCAGCAGCAGCAGCAATAGCAGCGGCAGCAGCAATAGCAGCGGCATCACTGCTGTCACTCAATCACAGGAAAATAGATCAGAGAGCAGCATGAGCAGGATTCATACTTTCTTTATGCAAGCTGATGTTCTGCACCACAATGACAGCCAGCTGCCAGCTAATCTGTCATATTCTTCCACGGTATCAAGTGCAGCGCCACTGCACTGCCATAAAAGGCTTCTACTTGTTTTTCCTCAATGCGTCAACCAGTGGTAGATGCATCTAGAAAAACCAATCAAGGACTTTCATTACTCAGGCGAGTGGAGGTCTGGCCTTGCATTGCCAGTTGCAGTTGTAACGGTCAATCCCAAATAGAGTGCTCATGTGTTGAATCTGTTGCAATGTTTGTATTGCACAGCCTAGATGAGTGAAAGCCCTTTTGATCTGCACTGCACACATAGTAGCCAACCAGCCAGCCAGCCAGCAGACTGACTGAACACTAGTGACATAACAATTGAATAATAACAGATACTCAATATCAAGGATGGTGATGAGATAACTGCAACAGCTTACCCTGCACCTGCGGACTGACGTTGTCCAACAGGTGAATGCCTTTGCGCTCTACAGGCATCTGAACTGTCTGGCACCTGACGTTGAACATACACAGTTCCTGAATATGTTCAACGTCAGGTGCCAGACAGTTCAGATGCCTGTAGAGCGCAAAGGCATTCACCTGTTGGACAACGTCAGTCCGCAGGTGCAGGGTAAGCTGTCCACATTAGACAATCCTGTATCAGCTCATGTGTGCACTATACACAGTCCAGCCAGCCAGCCAGCCAGCCAGCCAGCCAGCCAGCCAGCCAAACTGAACATTGATCATATAACAATTGATAAGCATAAAATCCTGTATCATCTCACGTGTGCTGCATCTGTTGTGATGACAAAGCTGTATTCCCCCAAGCCCAGTGACTGGTCCAGGAACACTTCACCACACGACCACGACGACACTGAGCCACCTGAGCACCCCGCTGCTGCCGCTGCTGCTGCTGCTGCAATCGTGTCTGGTGTTGCTGTGCTGTTCACATCTGTTGCTGTTGGTACTGCACCAGCTGCAGCGTTAGAGTCAGCTGCATCTGCTGCTGCTGCTGCCGATGTTGGTACCTCAGCTGCTGCTGCTGCTGCTGAAGGAGGCAATGAGCCATCCACACACTTTAGCGGCGGCTGCTGCTGCTGCTGCTGCTGCTGTTTTTGATCTTTGCACTGCTGTAGATCATGTTCCTCTTGATGCTGTGGCTCAGTATCATGCTTTTGCTGCTGCTGCTGCTGCTGCTCTGCTGGTTCTGCTTGTTTGCGTATGCAGAGGACCAGCTCCCCTGTACTGGCATCAACATACACACTTTCGCCAGAGAATGTGTTACTTCCGGGACCCTCCACCTTCCCCCTGCTGTCTCGTTTGAACCAGAAATGGGGTGACCCCAGCGGCCAGTTGAACGTGGCGGGCGATTCAGATTCACTGCTGCCCATGGCTGTTGCTGCTGCTGCTGCTGAAAGGGTGACTGATTATGCAGCAGAATGAGGCAAAGATGGAGATATCAGATTGCTGCTGCTGTTGTCGTAGGAAACAGGAGAGGCTTGGCGGTTAATACAGATGCGTAGGCCCTGCACTTGCAGAACATTAAATCCTTGACATTATGCACACATGAATTTGTGTATGTACTTGTGTTGCACGCATAATCTACTCGCTGACACAAAGTTTGAGTTTGATGATTGTTTTGCGGCTTTACCATTGAAAACCTGTCAGTTCGTAACTCAAAGGCTGATTGACAGTACAATCAGCTGCTGTCAGCTTCAACAGGACTTTGATGCAAGGCACACGTGCACAGGCACGATGCACACTGTGACCAAAGCAGTTTCCTATTATGCACAGTGTGCAGTAGCCGTGTGGTATCTGCGAGATCCTACCTGGTACTGCAGCGCGTGGAAGGCACAAAGCAGTTGGCCAGCGTCACCTCATACCCTGCCTGCCCTTCAGGACGAGCTCTCGACGCTAGTAAAACGCTATTCACAACAACATAATTTGCCTACGTAACAATACTTGTTCTCAGGCAGCAAAACACAACCAGTGATGGTTGAGCATCATGCCTGCTTTGCGCTGTTTACCAACGAGCGTACGACTTTAGCACACCAGAATATTCAAGATTATATCTGCGGTTAAATTGTACTCTCAGCTGTGGAGCAGGGCAACGCATCATCAGATGCTATCCTGCTAACCCCTGGTTGGGGTGTGAGCAACTGCCGTGTAGTCAAAGATTTCTTATTCCCCTTTTGAATGGCAACACAGGCCATCCAGAATGAATGAATTCTGATGACCGAATAAAGCTCGGCGCCAGGTGAGTATCATTTGGTCAACAGTGTTCCAGGGAACAAGGCTGAAAAGCTTCAATCTGAGGTTGACATCCACTGGCAGAGCTAGAGAATCAACCATATTATCATGCATAATGCGTGATGTTGTGCAGGAAGCCGTGTTTGTGTCAAATGGAAACACCTCTACTGTCCCACAGTTCTCACCCCGGGCACAAGTCATCAAGTCAGGAGGGTTCTGCCCAAATTCGGCTGAAGGTTGTTGCAATCCAGTCAACAGAAGACAGCCAACAAGGGGTTCAGTTCATAATGCAAACAGAATGCGTGCCAGCAATTACGGGTGACCCACACACACGTGGACCGTTATTGCGAACCCAATCTGGGACAAAAAACAGCCAATGGGACAACCAGCGCCAACGCTGCTGCTGCTTTGCATCAGTCGAATAGCAGTCAAAACGTCCACAGATCAAGTCGCAGTGCAGCCGGTTGGCAACTGACCCTTGCCAGCAGCAGCAGGTGAACAACACCGTGCAAGGTGCAGGAGATCTCACAGACGCCACACAGCAGCACTGCTGCCGCCATGAACACAGCTTGATTACCTGCAGCTTCTGCTGCTGCTGTCAGAGCACTTTGTGTCAAGTTGCATGTACCCAGTGCATGTTGAACCTACTGACTGTTTGGCCATGTCAGCCTGATGTATCTTGCATTCAATCCACCCCGCCTATCAACACTTGCTGCTGCTGATTCTGCCGGCAGCAGCGCTCAGCTCCTGTGCCACCTCATGCCGCCTCCTGCTGCTGCTGCTGCTGCTGTCAGCCAACACCTTGACCCTGAGCTTACCCATTGTTGAGCCCTTATCACTCCTGATGTGCCTTTACTGTCAGCACCAATTGCTGCTGCACCACCAACGCCCTCACACTGCTGCTGCAGTCCCAAAAGCCAAACTTGCCTTCGTTCATTCTGTTGCCTGTTGCGCCAAAGGTGCACCTAAACACGGTGTCATTAAGTTGCTGCTGTCTTTTCCAGCTTGGAACAAGTTCATCCGCACCGTGCAGCCCGGACTGTCTGAGCCATTGTACTTGCTGCACCCCTCTCACCCCTGACATACAGTTCTCCCGTTGGAGAAGTGTATATTTCCTGGTGTCTGTGGCTGCTGCTGCAGCAGCAGCAAGAACATGAGCAGCTCAAGGTGCTTTCAGCTTGCCTTTGCCTTCTTTGCTGCTGCTCCTCCTCCTCCCAAAACCTTCTTGCGCTGAGTCAGCATGTAGCCATACAGCTGCGGAAGACCTGCAGCAGCAGCAGCCATGGCAGCGGCAGAGGCAGCTGTGAGCCCTCATGACTGCCTGGGTTATATTGAATACATCTGGCTACATTGCTGAAGCTGAAGGGCTGCCAGTGATTGTATGTTGTCAATGACACAGCTGTAGGTGCTGTGAACCTACTTGTCAGGCCAAGGCTTGATGACTGCCATGAGTCTTAGCCTTTCAACCAATCTATACTTCTTAACAAATAGCCAGGCAGCAGCCCCAACAGAACAACTGATGTTGAGTTTTGCATAATAATCATGGTATACACACACCTGCATGAGAGTATCAGTATCAGTGACCTACCTGAGAGTATCAATATCAGAGACTTGCTGCCCAGTAATGCCTACCTGGTACGTAAGTGAGCATGATGAGTATGTTGGCTAGCCAGTAGCTGAAGCCATAGTTCCAGCTGTTTGGCAGGTCCACACTCCAGAGCCCGGTCTTCTTGATGAAAGGCAGAGCAAGCCAGGCCATGGTCAGCTCACTGCTCACGCCAATGGGGTACAAGATGAGGAAACCAGAGTACCTGCAGCAGCAGCAGCAGCCAGGGACGAGTGTCAGCTCACTGCTCACGCCAACGGGCAGCACGAGCTACATTTCTTTCCTTTCTACATACCCAGAGCAGAAAAATTGCTGAGCCCAATACAGCATAATGTGCTCCAAAATCTAATCTCTGTGGTGCGGAGACAGCTGCCTTTGATTAGACCTAGTTGAGACTACCTGTCTATAGACCTATTGATAGTGCGGTGCTGCTCCAGCTACCTTTGATCAAAGCTATTTGTACCTGCCTTTCCATAGACCCATTGAAAGAGTGGTGATGCTCTGGCTATCCTTAATCAAACCTAGTTGAAACTACCAATTCATAGACCCATTGAAGGCTCACCTGAGCCATGTTGCCAGGTATGGTGGTGTGCCAAACGCCTCCTTGAGTGCAAAGAAGCCGTATCTGATGACCTCACTCGCCCCCCAGGCTGTCATGAGACTGATGAAGTTGATGTTGGCCCAGTGGGGCAGACCCAGTGCCGCCTGCTGGGCTGGTGTCAGCAGCCCGTGAGGGACCACTGATGAGGCACACGGCACGATCACACCCCACAAACACCACAGACGACTCGCCACCTGCATGGCTGCGTCAGGGCCACAGAGAAAGCAGGAGAACAGAAAAATGGGAAAACAAAAAAGAAGGACAAAAGAAGGAAGGAAGTCCAACAAAATGTGCATTATTCAAATACAAGACAATGCACTTGGCAGGATTTGAAAGGGTGCCTGACGAGATTCGAGGCATTGTGACACCTGGCTCCCAACGGACAAAAAGTATTCGCTGATTGCTGATTGCACTGCAGGAACATATGTGTGTGGTAACTTTGCGGAGTCGGATGTGGGTGGGTTTGGGTTGGGCAATGGGGATGAGCCAAAAACAGTTCCAGACGCTGATCATCGCACACAGTTGGGAAGTTGCAAGTGAGCGCTGCAAGGGGGGTCACACGTTTGTATTTCAGGAGGAGCTATGGCAGCAGTGCACTGTGGAGGCACACCTGTTGCTGCTGCTGCTGCTGAGATTGTTGCTGCCCACATAACACCGCTGTTGCTGTCGCTGCTGCTGGTCGCATACCTGTGATAGCGACTGGTGACTTGACAATGCCGGCAGCAGCATGTACTACCTCCATGATGGCAGCAGTCTGACTGATTTTTAAGGGAATATCGACAGCCTAAAGACACAACAAAACAGTGCAAGATGGTCATCCTTCATCCCGGTGTGCAAGGACGAGCTGTTGCTGGCTGCAGGAGTGCGAGCTGCTGGTGCCCCCCCCCCCCCCACACACACACACATACACGCGCGTGTGCTGAATGATCAATACACAGTTGAGCGGAGTCTTACTATGTTGCATTACCGTGTGCAGGAGTCAGTTTGATTGAATTTTTTGTAAGTGATGGTGCCCATATAGTGGTATGGAAATGCTACTAAATTGTACA
This sequence comes from Coelastrella sp. MACC-549, assembly GCA_018290735.1. Lineage (NCBI taxonomy): Eukaryota > Viridiplantae > Chlorophyta > Chlorophyceae > Sphaeropleales > Scenedesmaceae > Coelastrella > Coelastrella sp. MACC-549. The sequence goes on along the minus strand of JABEVS010000604.1, from coordinate 12,338 downwards.
CCTGATTCAACCACTGTACACAACCTGCTGCGCTTCTCTGCCAAGCTCCTGTAACGGGCTATGACACATGTGAAGATATGTGAGGGATCAACAACTCACAAGGTACGAAGCCAAGTGCAGGAGCTTTACAGCGATAAGTAAGAGGGTGTGAAGGTCACGGCCATCATTTTTGATGTGATGAGTTCTGGATAGGCTCTGGCTCGCACAGACATTGATGCCGAAGATTTGCAACGTATCTGCCCTAAATGCCACCGTCAGCACAATGATGCACTCCTGAGTCATCAGCAAGGTCTCATGCTGTTTCTTTACTGTGACGTGCAAGGACGTTCTAGGGGATGTTATCAACAAACCTTGAAGACCTCTTCAGTCCAGCCATGCTCCAGAAGGACTGTCTTGTATGTCAGGAACAGCACATAGCCCCTGCACAACAATACCACAAAACGGACGTTGTGGCGCAGCCACTTGGCTGATGCGTATCTCACCTGAACTGGGGGTGTGGGGTACTGTTTGGTGCAGAATCGCAAGAGGTGTGGAGTTCATAGCCATCAACGATGGCGGTTGAACAGCAACAACAAATGGTTCAGTGTACGCATAAATAAGAGCCATAGCCGGCAGCGAAATCATGCACACATGAATAGTCATTCAGCAAAAGCAGCAAGGAACCAACGTTGAAAGCCCGCAACAAGTTGCTAGCCCAACCCGAAACCCACCATCCAGCACATAGTGCTGCGTTGTACGCCAACAAGTACGTGTTCCCCTGCATCAACGGTAGCAATGTCAGATCCAAGACTTCCAAATTGGCGAACATGGGCGATGAATATCGCGGGAAGGGCGGTACCATGGCAAGAACTTGGTTGCTGGGGCTTGTCGTTGACAATCAAAATGTGACACAAAAGCGTACAATGAAAATGTGGTGATCTCGCCTTGTCCAACGCCAGGTAGCCGAAGAGGGAGTGTGTTTCTGTCACAACTGTTTCAACCCCCACTGGGCTCTTAAAGTTCGTCTTTGTCTGGCATGCTAACGTCCTGCAGCTTTACCATGGTCCAGCATTACAAGCGTGTTTACGCTAGACGGTGTATGTCGCTAGCTGCAGTGTCTGGTGTCTTCTCGGGCCAGTATTCCATGGGTGCAAGTACCTGTCATTTTCAAAGCAGCACTTGCGGCTCAAGCGCCGGCATACCAGTAAATCAAACCAGAGTATATCAAAGCCAGGTTTCAGGCACCACGGTTACGATACACACTCCTTACGTGTATGTGGACTTCTTGGAGACAAGTTGCTGAACAAGTTGCTGTACAGCAACTGATGACTTGTAAGCTGTGCCTGCACTTGCTGACCTGACTTCTGACTAAACAACAGACTGCGTTCCGTTTTCGCACATCTGTAGCGCTGACATCTTGGCAGCATCAGCAGCCGCCCGAGCAGCGTTGTGAGATTATGTAGGTAGGTGGATCCAGAGGACTCCTGTTGGACAGGTGACAAAGCAATATGGAAAGGATTTGAGCCCATGCAATATTGTGCCACAACCATTGATTGAGCAGGCATATTAGGTGGCAGTGCAGTCTCAGGCGTGTCAGGTTGTGACAGTAGTAGAGGCACCAGTGCAGTCTCAGGCATGATGAGCTCTGTGGGCTTAGGTTGCAGCTGCAGCATGGCCCATTCATCCACGGTGGACATCAATCGCATTGGGTGCAGCAGCATTGCATGATGGTATTGTGTTCTTAAAGGTGGGTGCACGATTATGGTACACTTGTCAACTAGACAACACAGTGCCAGCAACAGCAGCAGCAGTGGCAGCTGACATGATACTACTATATGTATACACTCTACATGCATGACAATGTTGCTACCGGAGCACACGAAGGCTGCTGCTGCTGCTGCCATCGTGGCAGCATTGTGCTGCTGCTCTGAGCAATTATTTCAGATTGCAGCTGAAGCCAAAACAGGGTCGGCATCATTCACTTGAGGAGACTCTTGGGTCGTTCCCCTGTGGAATCCCCTTGTCTGACGGCGACTGGCCAGATAAGATGCCATATGGACTTGCAATGGAATCGCCATGCTGCTGAAGGCTTCACCTGCTTCATGTTGGCTTGCTACAGACGAGAGTGAAGTACAATAAAGGATCTTACATGGTTGGCTGCAGTCTCTCCTGTTGTCGGCTCCTTATGCTTTCAACTGCTGCTTTTGTGCTCAGAACAGCAGCACGGTGCTCAGAAAAGCCCCTTCACAATGGCACCCTTTGTCACTCAACAAGCTGGCCACCCTGAAATGGTTTTGCAGGAGCAGCTGCAGCAGCAGAGGCCTCCTTACAGCATACAACACTGTTGCAGATGCAGCAGCAGAGAAGTGAGTGCCGCGCAAGTGACAGGCACTGTCGCTGTTGACTCAATGCAATGCAGTCACTGCAATTTGACTGAAGGAAGATGTGCTATGCTGACAGATAAGTAGGCCCAGCACAGTTCAACTGCAGCAAATGCATTGCAAAAAGAAAGAACAGCTGGTCTAGCAACGTGGCTACTGCAGCTTGTTTCTTTTAGCAATATGACCATCTCAGTATGATGCCACTGGCGTACAGCGTAGCGCAGGCTGGGCATATGCCATCATGCTCACTGACTCAGTGAGGTCACCATACACGACGTGACAAGTGCATATTCATGCTCAGTGAGGCCACCATACTATTACAGGCAATACCGTATATTGAATTTGTCCGTTGGGGTTACAACAAACAAGGATGGCACTGTCAGGTGGAATTAGATGGTATGAACTGTACTGTGGGAGGAATTGAGCCAAAGTGCCATGTCTGATCAGACATCATGATGTCAAGTGAGGCCGTCAACACCAGAGACTGAATGTGCACTGCTGGTCTGACCCTGACACAAGTACACGTTCAGTAGCCACTGGATGCGTGGAACAGCAACTGCTGCTGCTGGCGACCATGACCTGTATCAGAGCTGTTCTGACTAGCAAACTGCTTGTCTGAAGCTAGGTGCTGTGCAGCGCATTGCGACAAACAGCAAATCAACACACAAAGGACAGCAGTGGTCCACGAGTCATCTGTGAGCTGTAGCGCGTGGCGAAGTTGCGTCGCTCATGCAGGAACTTTCCGCAAAGGGCGATACTGACTTGCGACAATGCTTTGGCTTCTCAACAATAGGCATTGCTGGTCCTTCCTTGCGCGTGCTGACGCAACAGAGTCTTGCAAGAAAAACGTCATTATATGGTAACAAATTACCTCTCGGCTGCTACGGCATGCCGATTGACAAATCCATAGTCCGAACAGATCACCTGCACTACCTGCATTCATACCGCTCTGTTTATGACAAACACTGGATCGAAAGCAGCAGGTGTTGGGAGTCGTGGTCGTGCAACAAATAGCAGCAGCGACCATTAGTCATTCAACGGAACTGACACAAGAAGTGTTACTGTGAGGAATATGCTTGCACGAGGAAAAACATTGAAGCATCAGGGCGATAAGACATACTCTAAAAATCCAGAATTATATATTACACCTTTCTAAGGAAGCACAAGGCGCAAACAACGCATCTTGGGACTACAATAGCGTAGGTAATGCTTACCTCCCAGCTGGCGCAATCTGTACATCACAATAAAAGAAGGCCATAACAAGAAAATAGCGATATTCGGCTGGCATACCGCCTTGGCGCTGCACTTTGCATGCGAGGCGCGCATAACCCCCGTCGCAACAAACATTTTCCTCAACAATGCCCGTGTCAAAAGACATAATACGGGTGAAGGAGATAGTTTTAGCTGCCCGTGGTGGCCAAAAAGAGCGTTATGCTGCCTAACCTGCGTTTGACCATTCATTTCTTCGTATTATTGACGGGTCTTGCGTAGCTGTCTATGACTGATGCATCAAGCCTCAACACGGCGACGTTTTGATTGGCACTGATTTACTGACTGTGTGTCTGGCGATGTATGTTACTTGTCATCAGGACCCTTTCAGTGAGATAGCGGGGGCGCCAGGGCGCCTGAGGAAGCGACCGTTTCAAGCCTTCTGCTTCACATCACTCATCAACTGTACATCTTGGTAACTAAACTTGCAATTCCAAAAGCTTTGGATCTGTCAGCCGTAGAAAGAGCATTTCTGAAGGCCCCATTCTGCCTGCCTTGCCTTTCAGCTCATCTCTAATCTTATCCAAGCATTGCTGTGGTGTACGGTGCTTCGGAGCATCCTGCTGAGCCTCTGCGCCAGGGTGGAAAACTACTACTCAACGATTCCTGCAGTTTGTTGAACACAACAGGCAACTCAGCTGTCTCAAACAGATAATGTTGTAGTCGTTAACAAGTATATTGTAAGGTGCGCAACCCGATGTACAGCGAAACGTCCTGCACTCTGTGGCCTCAGTCGATAGTGGGATCAGTGCTTGCCTTGTTTCAGGCAGTTTCGTGGCCATGTTGTTTGAACATCGGCTATGGTCTCGTTGCTCACCCTACTCAAGTCGAGTGTCCAGTCATGGCTGGCTGCATTAGTTGCGTGCCACGCTCAATCGTCGCGGGAAGCAGACAATAAGCATGCTGTTGACTGTTTAATTGCTGCATTTGGTCGCTAGGGTCTTAGTTCCACACATACTGCTGTGCTTTCAGTTCCGAACATCTACAACAGGCATGGCACTCGCTTGCGCAACGTGATGCATGCATTCAGCGTCCTTGATCACGTAACAGATTGTTTCTCAATGTTGAATGCGCACGAGGGACATCGGGACTTGTATTGCTGGTATGATCTCTTCTTTTGACTGCAGCAGTTTCTCAAAAGCATGCACTGCTGGTGGGGTTGTGCCTGACGCCAGGTCGCGGTTAACAAGCCTTGTTCCGTTCGTATCACCTCAACCGCAGCACGGGGGCGTCTGATGAACCAAGGACAGTCAACAGCGGCGACAGGCATGCCACAGGCCCTGCAGCAGCAGTGTTGTCAGCACTGTTAGTGGCAGTCCCTGGGATTTGAAACAATCGTCTGGTAGTTCAGACAACCATAGCCTAAGCAGACTCAAGCCCTTGGACAGCTATTGGGTTCCCTGTCCTTTTCTACAGTCCTGAACCCTAGTTGGTGACTAGCCAGACTCTAGGTGAGCTGTACAAGACCAGCAAGGTCTGATTGGCAGCTGGTTGAATTTCCAGATCCTCACTAGAGCGTCCAGCAACAGCAAATGCCCAAGATATGACCAGCGGTCCCCAGCAACCAGAGTCACCTCCTTACCCCCATCACCTAGACAGCAGTGCCCGGGCAGCTGCTACTGCACCTCAACAGCAACAGCCCGCCTCTCAGCAGCTGCTGCAGCAGCAGCAGCAGTACAACAAGCTCAGCAGCAACAGCATGGCAGCAGGGCTCTTGGTTGAACCCCTGCCAATAGACCTGAGCAGGGTTTCAAACCCTGGCCTTGATGTAGCAAGCAACAGTGCTAGGGTTCGCTGCGAGCCAGTCCCACAACTGTTTGCTAAACCCTGCACCCCTTTCAGCAACCATGAGCTTCTCCGCCAGCAGAGCTGCCACAGCAACAGCAGCAGCGGCACAGGAGCGGACTGCACTGCAAGTGGTGGTGCACTGCAGCCAGCAGCAGCCCACCAGCAGCAGCAGCAACAGCACAGAGGCAGCACTGGCAGCCTGTTGAGTGCAACAGCAGCACAGGGTGCTGGTGCAATCTGTGGTGCTGCTGCTGAGGGTGGTGGCAGCAGCGGCAGCAGCAGTGATGATGATATACCCCAGCTTGCCAAGCAGTTGGGGGTGTCTGCTGACGCCCTGGTGCGACTGTTCAAGGCTGAGGCTGTTGCTGAATATGATCAGCCGGTGTGGATGGTGGTAAACCTGCAGGTGAGGGTGAATTAGGGTTTTAGGGGGTTCAGGGGCCAGGGAGAGCTCTGTACTGTCGGAGCACTGCAGTGTAGATCTTCTGCTGCCAGCAGTAATGTTGATGGCAATCTCTTGCTGTCGTCCAACAGCAGCAGCAGCAGTAGAACTTGCTCGTGCTTCTGGCAGCAGGAGCACTGGGGAATTGCTGTTACAGCTGCTGATGCTGTGGACAAGAGCTCTGACAGCTTGCAGCTTGGATGCCTTTTTACTGAGGACACCAGCTTGTGGTTACAGCCGTCCAAACACATCACCAGCATGTGTGACCAGCGACTCAAACTTCCACCTGCCAACTCACTGCTGCTGCTGCTGCTGCTGCTGCTGTAGAATAAGATCAAGGGCAGTTACACGTGTGACAAGATGTTGGAGTTTTGCAAGCGTGGCACTCTCAGTGCTGCTCAGCTGGTGCTGGGAATTGACAAAAACCTCCCCTATGTGGCAAGGCAGGTGAGAGAAGGGGGCGGGGGGGGGGGGGCAACGATTCAGTGACTGCCACCTCTTGCCACCGCAGTACATCTGTCTGTGTTAGGTGAGTTCATTGATTGTTTTCAACAACCCTAACACCGAATTTGTTGAATACAATAAATGAACTCACCTGAATCTGGGGTGTAGCAGTAGTTGGTGAGGGAGGTGAAGCCAATGGAACTCTGCTCTGATCTTATGCTACTCCCTCCTTCCTGCCTCAATATATGCAGCTAAACGTCTACAATGCCAAGCCTGGTTGATGTATAGTTTCATTCATCTATCACTTTACTAGGTACACTGTCCTTGCAACTGGTGGGTGAAGAAATTGTGCTGTGACTGTACATGTGAGTCACATGTTAGAAGCTGAGCTTGCTCGCTGCTGCTGCTACTGCTGCCACAGGAGTTATCCTTCTACCGTACGCTTGGACAGCTACTGACATCTGTCCACGCTGGGGCCAGGTACATCCCGCTCTCAGAGGAGATTTTCACAAAGATCCAGCAGCAGCAGATCTCAGCAGCTGACTGGACGCCCCTGATCACATCAGATCGCAGCACAGCTGATCATCATGATCTAGCCACTGATCTGAATGGGCTGGACATTGGAGGTCAGTCGATACAGACCACGGCTGACGGCAAAGGCAGCAGCAGCAGCGGTGGTGGTGGTATCAGTGCTGCTGCTGCTGCCAGGTTGAGGGCTGCCCTTCAGCGGCTGTGTGGTGTGGGCAGTCAGGGTTTAAGAGGTCCAGGTGGCAAGCAGCCACTGTGGCTCTACATCAACCACCTGGGATGGTGCAGGTGAGCAGCGCATCATTTGTCATCCTGATACCATATTTCAATTGAAACAGATTGCATCTGTCCCTTCACGACTTGGATGGACCAGGAAATGGCCGGCTACTGCTGTGTGTACTGCATTCTGGCCAGCGCAACAGCCCTGTTGCACCGCTAAAAACATCCAACCCAGGTGTCATGACTCAACGTGTCACTCCCGCATTGCAGGGGTCCGTTCTCTGGTGGCAAGGTGATGCACGCGCACCTGTGCGGTCGGCTGCCGCGCAACACGCTCGTCGCCGCGTACGACCCCGAGGTCCCGGCGTGCATGATCAGCGGAGACGTCGCGCAGTGGTTCAGGTACGAGCGCAATCACGTCAGTCACACTCCACACTACGTGTTTGCTCTGGTGGTACAGCCGCTCATGACTTACGCATGCATACCCCAAAGACCTGAAGATGCTGCTGCTGCTGCTGCGGCTGCTGCTGTCACAGGCCGTTAGGAGCTCTTCTTAACAACGTTGCGAATGGTTGGTCCTACAATCCCATCAAGTGGGACGACCTGATTCAGCACAACAATGCTGCACAGGTGGGCATCAGTGCTCTTATGCCAGCACAGCAGCATTAACTTCAACAAGCAGGAAGAAGCATTTTTGGAATGTTGTGACTCTGCCAGTCAGCAGGCAAATCGTCAATGTACTATGTACCAAATCACTACTAGTGAAATGCTCTTGGTCGTCATAAGCTGTGCTGTGGCATATGGTGATAAACCTGGCACCTGATAAGCACGCAGTATTAATCAAGTCCTCACCTGTTGAATAGCACATGCTTCAATCAAACCTGTCTTGCTACGGATGTTGATGTATACTGCAGATCAAGTGGCAGCCGCTGGTCTACCTGGCATCAGGATCTCCACCGCCACTAGTTGATGTGGAGCAGCTCAAGCCACCAGATCACATCACTGCTGCGGGCGGCAGCAGCAGCAATGGCAGCAGCCGCCCAGCAGCAGCAGGTGTAGGCAGCGAGGTGTTGGCAGCAGCAGCCAGGCGCGTCACAACGGACTCCACAGCAGCGACAGCAGCTGGGCCCCAGATCATTGTGTCACCTCAGCAGGTGTGGCAACAGCAGCAGCAGCAACAGCAGAGGGTGCTGGCACACCAGCAGCAGCAGCAGCAGCAGGAGGTGGTGGCATTTGCCGGTTATAATGGAGTGAACAATCATCACACAGGGATGGTTGGTGCAACTCAGCACACCAACATGGCCAGCCAAGCGCAACTGCTGCTGCATCACCAGCAACAGCAGCAGCAGCGGTCTATGGCAGCAGCATGCACATCGTCTGGCATTGCCTTGATCCCCTGGGAGTCGGGAAGCTTCATCAACAGCAGCAGCAGCAATGCCACAACCAACAGCTTCAGCAACAGCGGTGCATTTGCAGGCATGGCAACTGGCAGCAGCAGCAGCCTGGCTCTGGCCAGGTCTCTGAGTCAGTCACTTGATCAGTTTGGTCCGGCTTGCGGAATGAATCGACAAGGCAGTACAGCAGCAGCAATGCAAGCCGCCATGTTGGATGTAGTGCCAAGGAGCGGCGGTACTACAGCAGCACTACAGACCGGCAATACAATGCACACGGGTGCTGGGTTTCAGTTGCAGAGCAATGCTGGTGCTGCTTCATGGGACTGGCAGCAGCAGCAGCAGCAGAATGAGCTTCTGTACCAGGCTCTGCTCCTTCAACAGCAGCAGCAGCAGCAGCAGCAACTTGACAACTCAGCACACATGTTAATCATCCCTGGCGCTGCGGCTGCTGCCACTCCTTGGCAACAGCAGCAGCCGCTGGTGTACGGCAGCAGCGGTATGGGCCAGCAGTACCTAGGTGGCAACAGCATTGCAGCGAGCATGCCTCTTTCAGTGGGGTACAGCCCCACTGCTCGCAGTCCAGTGAACATCCGCACGTCATACAGCACTGCTGACAGTTACAGCACTGCCTCACTGACGCCTGCAGGAGGATCACCACAGATGCAGGAGCTTGCTGCTGCCAGTGGCAATGCACTGCTGCTGCTCCAGCACCAACACCAGCACCAGCAGCAGCAGCAGCAGCGGATGTTGATGGATGCGGTTGCACGCACCAGCAGTGGGGGACTGGGGGGCACTTATGCCAGTCCATGAGGTGCCACAGCACTGCTGCTCCTGCTGCTGCTGAGGTTGCTGCTGCTGCTGCCGTGGGTGCAATACTTGCTGACACCAGCAGCTGCAGCGCCTCACTTCCAGAACAACTGACTGGTGCAGCAGGGGCTCAGTTGAGTTGGCAGGGGAGGGGAGAGGAGCTGTGCAGTGCTGTTGATGTTCATGTTGGTGATGGTGCTGCTTGGGGTTTGATCATCCATGGGTGCTGTGTGGTTGCGTGCAGGCAATAGCAGCAGCTAGTTGGCTCAGACAGGACCCACAGCAGCAGCAGCAGCAGCAATGGGACCCTCACAAGGAAGGTATGGACAGTACCAACATGTTGCTTTGTTACGACAAGTCTTCAGTCAGAATGATGATTGACTGGCTGGATGGGAGGATGATCGCATGTGGATGTGTTGCTACTGCTGTGATGCTGGTGTAGGACGCCAGATACAGTGCAACTGCATTCTCCTCTAGCTTCTTACATAAACATTGCATCTAGCAGGCATCATATTGCCGTTGGCAGTCATCTGTGCACAATATTTTGGTGTTTTGTTGCTGGCTTTGTTTAGGGTTTGTTACACCGGGGTCCTCTAGAGGCCGCCTGCCAATTTCCAACCTGTAGTGGGTCCTGGGGACACCATGGTGCAATGTGCATAAGCAAAACTTGTGCATAGCAGAAACACGTGTTCGCACCACAGTCGCTGCAGTCGTTTTGCATCTTGTTGTTGGCTTTGCTTATTGAAGCACAGTTGCCTGAATGAATGGGTGGTTAAGATGGGTTCACTGGTCAGCCTATGCACTGCAGTCTTCTATTACATCCATCCAAGTTTGCTTACTGGTTGCAATATTGCATGGTACCTTTTGCCACAATAATTTGTGTGATTAAAGCCACTTGTGCATGCGGTTTGTCTGTGCAGAGGAGAGTTTTGGCATTGCTTTATGGCGGATTTTATTGTGCGGGTGCAATGTTGTGGATGCTGCAGCTGCCCAGAGACCAGGAGGAGTCAGACAGCCGTAGCCGCTTGCACACTGCAGAACACACATGTGCGTGCTGTCACTTGTTACAACAACAGTTGCGTCGTACAACTCTCTAATGCCTTTGCCTACTACCCTAGCAGCGTTTGTCTTATCCCAGAAGCTGTGTTTATTATGCGCAAACTGGTATCTCACAACAACCTTGAGCACAGAATCGTGCGTTTACACATCACAGATGGCACTGAAGAGGTTCATTTGTTGTGTGCTGCTGCCGCTTGATGGCAAAGCACTGCACTTTATCGTGCTCACTGCTGCGGTGACAGCTGTCACATGATGCTACTGCACTACACTGACTCAGCAGTCTGGCCTTGCAGGTCACACTGACTTCAGGTGCTACAGTCACAACTGCTGTTTATTATGTTGTTTTTGAGGCAGTAGACTACTAGCAAAAGTTGTGTTGCAAACGATCTCTGAATGCAATCGTTGATCAGCATAGTAGTAATATAGCACGTTGCAGCAAGCACAGACAGTTGGACACCTCACTTTGTTAGCCCGGCATGTAGCACACTTCTTACACCTAGTGCAGCTGCAGCTATGTGTTGTGTGCACTGCTCTTATGGCTTTATATTTCGACATGCTTTCTATTGAGTTGCTGGGTGAAAGTCAGCTGATTCAGCAGGCAGCAGCAGCTTTTGACTGTTGGACCCAAGATCATGTGAATCAGCAGGTTTCAACTGCATTCAAAGACTGTCCAGGCAGCTGCTGTTGTTCCTGCAATTTGCAGGAGGCATGTGCAGTGTGGTCTGCAAGCGTTATGTCACATGCACCTGTTGTACGTTGCAGAGGGTTTACTACAAAAACACTGTATAGTTTACTTCAGCACAATATGGTGGCTGCTGGTCGACAGTGCACGAGCATCCAACAGCAGCTGCCACCTGCGCATGCAGTCATGGTTCTGTCTTGCTACCTGTGATGTTGCCTGCAGCACCCCCAGTGTCTTGGTTATCTCTCTCTGGTAGGATTATGCATCTTTTCACAACTGCAGCATGTGATGGCCCATGCTGCATCAGGTGGTTTACTACGCACATGATATATGTTCTGTACTTGTGGGTGATGCTGCCAGCTTCAAGTCGCACGCCGGGGGGTTGAGGTCACAGATGGCGGCAGTTGGGTGTCTCAACAGGTGCTCCATCTGTTACTGTTGTGATAGTAGGAACCTAGGCCAAGCAGCAGAAGATTTATTTGTGAAGAGCATCTCTTTTATTGCCTGTCACTATTTAGTTGCCTGTCCGTCTATTCAGGATCACTTTTTACAAGGACGGCTCTGTGGAGAAAGTGAATCACTGATCAAACAGTATCTTGCCAACTTTGCCTGGTGCGCATGCAGTGCATGTCATTGTCACTGGCTGCTGCGGATATCATGCTGTGGAGATGGCAGTGATGTGTGATGCTACTACTTGATACACCCTATGACTTGTTATGTGCCCGCTTGGTTTAACTCAGGGCCTGCACTGTTAGATGCTACTTTTTTGGTGTGCTGGTCAGCTTTGGAGCTGTCCTGATATTGCAGCAGTCTTTGCTGATGGGTCTGGTTTATTTGCAGGCATGCCAAGCAGCAGACTTTGGGGGACCATGGCCTCAGCAGGATATTTTGGATGTGGCTGCTAGTATAGGAATATGTTGCGGATGGATCAACACACAGCTGAATAAGCAGACTGCAACTCTCACAGGCATGACCAGTTTGGTTCCGGTTCCTGGCAAGTGTTTGTTGTGGTCTATGGAAGAATGCATCCAGCATGCTGTCTCCTGTCTGAGGAGTTGTGTGCGCGTGGTGTGCTTGACAACGTACGTTCATACATATCTGTTCAGGAACTTAGTACAGCGTGCCTGGCTGATCATGACGCTTGTTGTATCACAGGTGACTGGTCTCATGGACTGCCAGGAACAACAGGCCTTGAAGGCGAAACCTACCAAGGAGTTTTTTGTATTAGGTGCAATCTGGGTTTCAGCACGGTGGCAAGATTCTTGGACCAGTCATTATTGCTGGCAATCAGTTCTATTGTTGCGTGGCACTATTGTCAGTTGCTGGTGTGGTGTGATGGGTGGGTG
>JABEVS010000603.1:0-33439 GCA_018290735.1 Coelastrella sp. MACC-549 | reverse complement strand
ATAAAAGAGCTTCCTGGTTGTGCTAGTAAATTGGAGGCTTGTTTGTTGATTCAAGATGAGAAGCAGCGTGTGTGCCGTTTTGTGTCCGATGATGTATGGGGCTCCGTTGGTACATTACAATGTGTGTTGCCATGTATTGCAGAATACCTCTCTACTGCTTGGAAACTACGGTGTCAATGTGAGCATAATGGCGGTCGAACCGCTCAGCATGGATTGTTGTTGTCCGCTTCTGAAATGGGGCGCGGGGCCGATGGCAGGAGTGCTATGGTCAATGGGTAACTTATATATATGTATATATATATAACACAACACTGATGTACCATGCGCTCAGCTGGCAACCAGACATGAAGCATGATGATATCAACATCAACCATGTACTACCCATGACATGATGTTGATCATACCTACAGGACAGAAACCAGTCAGCTGTAGACTGCTGATGCACTGCTGCAACTGCAGCCGTGTTGGATTCGAGTGGCATAACCTGCCACCGCAACTTGACAGATACACTAGTCAAATAGCAGAAAGTCTGAAAGCGCTACATATATTGAGTGTCGACATAATATACTGCGTCAGGAAAGGGTATCTTTCCTTCCTTCCTTCAATCTGAACTTTCAAACAATGAAGAAAGTGTTAGCTGTGTGTAAGAATGTAGTACAAGTGGGATGACATGTATCACCTCAATTTTCGCCACTTGGCTGTGCGACTATGGTTGGTTGCAAAGTTCCTGGCGAGTTTAGCACCATCAATGGTGCAATATTGCGCCCGTGGTTGGGTGAACACATAAAGGCACACTTCTTCGCGGTGGTATAGACGACACCACCGACCTTGGGCACCCTCCCGGGCCGCAAAAGACTGGTTTTGCGCTTGGAGTGTTGTGCAGGCACACTTTGCATGCATGTGGGCAAGGCCTTGCGGCCGAAATAGCCCTTTCCATCCTTCCTCCTTAACCGTACAAACCATGTCTAGCAAGCCCCTCTAGCACACCCGATGCCTCTGGTTTGTCTGTCAACACAATTCGCCCATGATCATTCTGCTCATGATACCATCTCACAAGTTGTTCTTGAGCATTGCCCACAATGATTGCGGGACATTTGCCGTCAAGCATCAATATGTCATTGCAGCTGTCGCCGGCAGTGGCTACACGCTGCATGGCAGTACGACAAAGGAATGAACTACACTTAAAGTTTGTTGTCGCAAGGTAAGTGCAACTCTGCACTTATCAAGTCTCTAGATCTAGAGACTTAATAAGTGCCTATACTTGCCGCAAAGCAACTTGAAGTTCATAAAGCTACTTCTACCAATTCCTACCATGAAATGTAGATATATAAATAAGCAATGACATGTATACTTATTTGGGAAAAGGTTCACTCCATTGATGCCTTTATCGCTGTTTGCCATTGAGCAAGTGTGCCAGAAAAAACAACACCTAGCTCTTTTGGACGAATGGAGAGCGCGCATTGATTATTGATGACTAACCTCCATTGGAACTCCATACACCTGCCTCACCCACTCCAGCGCCTCCAATTTGCCAGCTAGTTTGTGCACCACATCCACATACCGCCAGTCACCCACCCCTGATATGATGATACGTGCCTGGTTTCAAAAACAATATGTGCAAAAAAGCACCCGTAAGCTTGGAGCTTAATTCCTGCTCAACCCATGCTTAACCGCTCTCTCTAAAAGACGCTCATGATTGATCAAAATCGTTGATAAACATATTGTGTTAGACACTCAGTGTGGTACTATCCACAATAGAATGAGAAGAGCACTCTAGGTCAAAGGCATACATATGTGTGGTGGCACCCATGACAGCAGGAACAATGTATTGGTGAGCTCCATCAGTTTCATGTTTCGTCTCAAACAGGTAAAGTCATGCTCACTTATACGCTTGATTGCGCACACATAAGAGGCAATGCCACGCTGTTAATGATCCGAAGATATACCAAGGCATGATGCTGCTCTCAGAGTAAGTTAACGCTGGCTACCACTGTGGTAGCTTGTGGCACAAACACATCACCCTTTCTTAATAGTGACCAACGACATCATGAAACAAGGAGACCACAACCGGCTACCTGCAAATGCACACCAGCTCAGCTAGGCTTGATAAGGCCGAATCCTGACATCATTGACGAGAGATATGAAGGTGAAATAGAGATTGTTGACCGCGGTTTATGCACCTATGTCTGGTGTATACAAGTGCTACAACTGTACTAACACCACTTGAGAACAAAGACGCTGGCAAAGAACATGGTTACCTGCAAACCGCGCTTGTCAATGTTACTCTGAAGTCTCTCCACGAGGTCAGTTAACACAGGGGTGTTAACCTGCAAAGCCACTCTATGTGGGTGCTCCTGTCCTTTGTCTAACCATTTCACGCGCTCAACATCCTTATTGTAGTGTTTGAACATTTCACTACATGAAGTCAAAGCCTGCATGTAGTTGTATTATATAAACAAGTGAGTGTGACAAAATGTATTGATGACTTAACATGTAAAACACAGGATGACACATTAAAGGCACTTGCAACTGTGTGTGCAATGTATAAATGTCATATATACCTCTAGGCGTAAGTGCAATGTTTTGTAAGCGGGCAGCATGGGTGGCAGAAATGCCTCAGAAGCCTGTGAATCAGGCTGTCAAGTATGCATCATTCTGAGTTCTCAATGTAGGTATTGACTGCCTCCCAACCTAGCATCCTGTCGTTGTGTGCTCACCTGTTGCAGGTCCCAACCTTCATCTAGCCTCAACGACCAGTTTTTGTCCTCTATCCAGTCAACAACTGTTGGGTCTTGAAAAGCCCGCATGCCATCAGGTAGATACCAAATCTTTGTGCCAACAGCCGTAATCAATACATCTGGCACAGCAAGCATGGGTTTCTCCTTCAACAACCAGATGAGTTGCCCTTTGCTCCGACCAGTGTTGTACACGAGCACGCTACGGGCCAGGCAAGCACTGCTCTCCCAATACTCCTGCAAGACGCAGTAGCACATACGACTACCACAGATCAGAGACGGCAAAATGGAAATCTATACCTCACTGACCTAGATTCTGCTGAATTTGCAGGTTCGGGTTGTATCGCTGCTGCACTCTGGCCATTGAGTGTCTGGGCCTGACATCACCAATATCTCAAGCGTGGTAGTAAGGTCTACAGCCGCATGAACGTTTGGTTCTGTACTTACTCTTGGCCTGTGTCACCGCACATGCAGGACCTGATATACAATTCAGGTCCTGCACAAGACTTATCGTGGTTGTTGCTGCTGCTCAGCATGCATCTTGCGAACACTAGGCTGCAACTGTGAATTTCCTGGATTGTTGACAGTTTATGCAAAGGCCCGGCTGTGTTGTTGTGGTTGTGGTTGTTGTAGCTGTGTTGAATAGTAGCGGTTAGGGGCCCACCTGAAACTCTCGAGTTCGTGCATCCATCCAGAACTGCACACCTTTCTCAGGGTGTTCATTAACCATGGTTCCATCAATGTCGGAGCACTGCAAGTCATAAAACCCAGAAGACGACCTGACAGGATGAACAGCGACTCCTCTGCGTGCTTGCAGATATGCAGCCAAGTTGATGCAGTCAATGCCGTCATGAGATGATGAAGCTGAGAAACTTGTGAAGCTGTTGCGGCATATTCTTTCGCAAAACCTTCAGAGCATTGACTTCCTGTGTTGGGCCCATAAGAAGACTAAATCCCATGCTGTTAAGCTCAATGACCGCTCACCAGGAGTACGGGTGGCTTGCTAACAGTGTTGAACTTTGTCATTGTCCCATCCTGCAGTTTCCAGCCTCCCGGCCACCTCAGCAGGTAGCAGATGCTCTTGTCCATTTTGTCAGGAGTGTCAACCTTGACAACCTGGGAAGAGGGAGAGGGGGGGGGCATCCCAATTATCAGCAGCTCACACACAGTGCAGTCGAGGCACCATGGAGGGTGACATGCTTCACACTCGTGCAACACTTTCGATGCTTGCCTCAAAATGACACAAATAACCACACTCAAGTTTAGCAAATCTGGCTATTGTGGCGGTCACAAATGCATGATATTTATGTGGCTGCACCACATACCACCATTAGAGGAAGAGGAGAGATGTGCTGGTCATTAAGGCAGGCATGAAAATAGCAATACTGGCCTCTAGGCCACTGGAGCTCACCTACCTTCACAAGGTCAGCAGGTGTGCCATCATCCGGCAGAGGCTGATATCTCCTGGCAACATCAGCAGCTTCAGGAATGATGTTGTCTACTTTTCCAACCTTCCTGCTGCTGTTGCGGGACCTTTTGCTGCTGCTGTCAGCGTTGTCATCATCACTGCCATCATCAAGTAGAGGGCCCTGCATAAGCAACATGAGAACCCCAAAATAACACCACAATCCCCTAGGACCTGTTTTCATTATCAGCGGCGCGGCAGCTCGAAACTAGTCAACAGCTACATCATCTGGTTCAGATGCATACTGAACAGGTGTGACACTTGAGTTGTTTGCAGGTGCGTACAGTGACTGCTCAAGCTGGTCCATGCTAAAGAAATATGATGGCAGCGCTGTTTGCCCACACTATGCTCACGCTTGCAGCATATGATGCCAGAGGCTTGCAGCACTAACCTGTATGAAGAACTTGAGGCTGTACCTGTCCCTGTCTTCGTCCCCTGTTCCTGCGGGCAGCGCAATGATTGCCTGCTTCCACCTGCTGCCCTCCCCTGATGGCTCTGCTCTGCTGGGGCTGTCATCCATAGCCACAGCAGTCCAGGACTGGGACATAGGCTGCATGACAAACCGACACATGGTTGTGGTCCAGTTTAATCGCTTGTCATGGTGGAGTGTGGCCAATCATGCAGTGTCCATCACACATGCACCACACAATG
Source organism: Coelastrella sp. MACC-549 (assembly GCA_018290735.1). Lineage (NCBI taxonomy): Eukaryota > Viridiplantae > Chlorophyta > Chlorophyceae > Sphaeropleales > Scenedesmaceae > Coelastrella > Coelastrella sp. MACC-549. The sequence goes on along the minus strand of JABEVS010000603.1, from coordinate 28,588 downwards.
AATCCTGGCCCAGACGGTTGTGGTGAAAAACTAAAAAGTATGTAAAAAGGATTGAGATTCCTGGCTGCAGCTGACTGCCATTCGCAAGCAGCGATTTTGCTAGCAAGGTCTCAGCTATGCATCATCTACTATCAGTCCCCAGCTCACATTGCCATCCTTGAGCATCTTGTACATGAGTGTGCAATGTTGCCAACCAGTAGCATAGAACAGTGAGAACGCTGGTGAGACACCAACACTGATCTACAGACGCATGCAGCAACAGGGCAGTGGCAGCAGAGGCAGCAGCAGTGGAGTAGCAGTGGCACCAGCATCGGCACCAGCAGCAGCACTCAGTGCATGAAACACCTGGCTTGCCAGCAGCTGGGGCTGCACTGCAGTGTTGACTGCTGGTATTAGGTAATCACCATGATAGTCACATAGTGAGTCACTTCAAAGTACCTTGCGATAGAGAGTGTAGCAGCACATGACAGCAGGTTGTGGCTTTGTGGATTGCAGGAGCAAGTGCAGGTTATACTGTGAGCCTTGCAGCACCCAATGCTTCCGCAAACACCTACCTTGTTACACGTGACTCGGCTGCCGCTGCTGTTGGTGATGTCTTCCCGGTCATACTGATCACTCACAGCCATCACTGGATGAAGACCCGTGCTGTTCCCTATTATGAAGCGGAAGTGGTAATCACCAGGCTGCAGCAATGTCGCAACACAGGGCAGCAACAGGCCATCTTATTATCGCAGCCACCAGGTGTGTGCGTGTGTACTGCACGTGCTGGCCATTGTTTGAGGCCATACAGGTTTGACGGCCAGTTGGCTACAGGCTCAGTGAAGTGAACTCAGCAACCTTGCAAATCCAGCACGCAAGAATCATAACAAGCAGTAAGCATTGTCCCTCTTCACTTGTTCCTGACTAATTGCCCAGTCACTCACCGGTAAGCTCAGCTCTGTGAACCACCTATGACTGCCCTCACGCTGCAGGGGGGTGGCTATCTGCAGGTAACAAATTATAATCCATTTTTTCACAGGTTCCGTCTTGTTATTGCTTAGTAAGAGCTGTGCAGTGTGGGACAGCACATCATGAGACTGTTGAACATATGACTGCATATTCACCAGGCATCTGCACAAACTGTACATGCACACCTGCAGCATGCAATTGAGTACTAGCAAACAGGAGCAGATCTGCTGAGCAAGGCATGCAGGCATAATTGCACGAGAGATGGTCAATTGCTGGCCACCTTCAAGACCACATGGCTTACGATACACTATCCTCATATCTGTGAGAAGGCCTGATGCAGCGGCGTACTAACAGATGTAGGTTGTGGCTTCCAAGACACTTGATTGGTGCATCCAACAGTTGCTGTGGACAGCACCACTGCTCACCTTCCAGTTGCTCCAGCTGCCAATGACACTGATAACTGTATTGCTGCGAACCGCCTGGCTGTTAGGCTTGAAGGAGAACTCAATGTGGCAGTTCTGAGTACACAGACGCTTGTTGTTGATATTGCCCTGCGGCAAAGGCAGCAGCGCTGCCTCTAAGTGCTTGCTGCTTTAGGCAGCAGCTGCTGCTCCTGGAGCTTGGCATATAAGGACGATGCGGAGAGGTACATTAAATAAGCTCACAAGCCCCACATCTGGCATAGGATGCTCTCTCTCTCTCTCTCTGCCACTCTCTCTGCCACTCTCTCTAGTAGAACAAGCCTTGCCGTTTAGAAGATGACAACCAGTGCAGACAATAACTTGACCCTGGCAAGGGTTAGACAAGTGGATTTCCAAGATGCAACCGCACTCAGCAGCCTGATGATATCATTGGTGACCCTCAGGGTCACCAGGCTGGCAAGGGTTGTATTTGGGTATTTCTAAGATGTTGCCGCACTCAGCAGCCTGGTGCTCCCATTTGTTTGCTAGTGTGCTGAACGCTGACCATGCCGCGCCAGTGGATTACCTCTGGGTCCATGACAAGGGGGTCACCGGGTGCAACCTTCCACTTGCCGTCAACATTGAACTTGTATTCATGCTGACCAACCTTCATTTTGAACATGGCCACCCAATCGCCAGGGTAGCTGCTGGAGGGCGGGCAAGGAATCAAAGCTGCATGGTTTTCATGCCATTGACACCAGCTACCTAAGCGGTTTGCAGGATAAAGCATGCAGAAGTGACATTAAAAAGGCAGGAGCCTTCAGTGTGGTCAGGCAGCTACTTGTTGACACTTTGTTGCGTTGCAGCTGGTGCGCTGAAGTAAGGCCCAGGCACAGAAGGCTGAGATGCTGCTGTCAACTCTTCATAGGCACGCCTAATGTCGCTGTTCGTGTTGCTCAGGCACTGCTGCTGATGCATGCATGGTGGTGAGGACTGCATGTTGTCTGATCCAAGACCTGCAGCTGCACGCTGCATGCAACAGCAGCACTACATGTGTATGAGAGACAGTTCGCACCTGACAGGTACACATTATCACCTCCAAACTGCCCTGGCCAGCGGAAAGGCACCCACACTTCATCCAGGTCCAACCTGTCTGCCTGTGCCTGCACACCTACATGCCTGATTGCTACAGCTGGCCTGTTTGGACTGCTTGGCAGACTGACAACCGGTGGTATGATACTTGCGCCGTTGCTGCTACTGCTCTCATTTGGGCTTGGTGTTGCTATCTTGTCGAGAGGTGCTGCACTGGCGCGTGTCCGCAACTGCAGGCGCCTGCTGCTGATCAGGCTACACTGTGCCTGCGGTGCAGCATGATACTGCATGAGACCATGCCGCAGCATGGCTTCAAGAATACTGGCAGTAGGCTATGTTCTGCAACCGAATCCAGAAAAAACTGCAGCAACGAACGTGACCAGGAACCCAACGAGTGATAAAGGTCCACCGCAAATGATGATGTCAAATGGCAGTGTAATCTTGACGATACTACTGTCGATATGCCGCTACGCTGAGAGCTGTGCTCGCGCAACGATGCGGCAGTTCCGTGACAGGTACCACTGTTGTTGCAGAATCAGGCTCCGCATTGGCACAGAGATCCCTATACGTGTAAGCCAGCTCATATGAATGCGTTCGCTTTCTGGAATCGCCTTCACTGACTCTGGGGCTCTTCTGTTCGGGCTGATAGCTTTCCCTGAACCTGCTAGCTTCGTTGTCAATTACCATTGTCTGTGCCATTTTTGCGAGCCTGATGGCGGCAGGCAGGAGGTAGCTTGTGCCACTCTTGTTCCGTTGCAGCATTGATGGCAATCACTGAACTTACAACTGGAGTCTTGTAGATTGCAACAGCGCTGAAAATGTCAATCAAATACTGCATCTTGTCTCTGGCGTGCCTGCTGTGGGCACACTTCGTTGGTAAGCAGGAGGGGAGCTGCTGCCACCCTGCTTCCTGAGGCACAATGTCGGGCAGCCACCCCTTGATGTGATTGCTTGATTTCCGTTACTCTTCTCTCACGCTGATCGTCCTTTGGATACTCGCGGATCCGTTCACCAACTCCTCACATGCATACTGCAGGTGCTCAGCACATCAGACCCTCACAGGAACATCATGCCAGAAAGAAGTCACGAGCAGTATCGTTAGCCTCACTTGCATCACCGTCGCCTATTGCATCATCAGTGAAGCTAGCAGCGTTACCAGTCACAAGTGTACCAGCAGTGAAGCCAGCGGTTGGGGGCAGAGGCGATGGCAACCGGTGCAATGGTCCATGGCAACTCTCTTCAATCAATGCTACCACCACCAAGCTACCAAATCAAACGCAGAGAGTTCTGATTTGTATCATCAGCACTGGAGTACTATATAACACCAGCTATCTGAAGCACAACAGATGGTCAGGCTGCAGCAGGGAGGATCCTATCGACCCTGGCGGCTGTGCCTTGAATTGGCAGGCACCAGTCTTGGACGGCAACGGTAAACCCAAGCCCCGTGGCACTTTTGCAGCTGCAATCATGGCAGCTAGGCCTGGGACAGACCGCAATGTAAGCGGTGTGATACAGGGCGGTGCAGACATATATGTTGTACCAGTTGATACAGATACTGCAGGTGCCACTGATCCCACCAGTCATGCGTCAGGCGGCAGGAGCAGGATACACGCATATACAAATTGTGAAGGCAGGCTACGTGGCTTGCAAGCCCAGGATGTGGGGCCGGATGCACCTCCTGTGCGTTGGCGGATGGTGATGTATGTTGACGTAAGAGATAAACAACCAGCAACCCCGGTCGGCACTCAGAACTACAACATCAGCGAGTCAGACTGGTTCACAACAGCAGTGAACAAAACAGATGACGGCCACCAACCTGATGTGCTAGTGATCGCTCCTGCAGGTGACGCCCCAGGGCAGTTGTCGTACCCAGCAGCGTACACACATGTGGTAGCAGTAGGTGGCTACAATTGTAAAGGACAGCCTTTGATCAGTTACAGTAACACAAACAGCACTACAAAACCAGACATCTTGGCACCTGGTTACATACTTGTCCCAAACATCACATCAGACAAAAAAACTGGGAAGGATATACCCTGGAATGGCAGTGCACCTGCAGCAGCCTTGACGGCAGCAGCAGCAGCTAGATTGTGGAGTGCATACCCTGACTGCAGCGCTGATGTGATCAAGCAAGCTATCCTCAGCAACAGACCAAGGGCAGGTTTGCCGGCTAGGCTAAATCTGCAGGCTGCAACTGCATACTTGGACAAACAACAGAACAAGTGCATAGCCGGCTAGCAGCAACTGCCACACAGATGGCCCCAAGCATGGCATTCTTCGGTGTCTTCTAGTGTTATGATCTAGTCATAATGGGCCACCAATGACTGTTGATGCATGTCTCATGAGTTTGGTGAGTTGGTGTTTCACCAGAGGTGACATGCGGTAAGCCGGTTGATCAAGAGTTCAGAGACCAGATGTTTTGATATACATAGATTTCTAATTCTTCACAGGTCTCCTGAGCCAAGCCCGTTGCAGGAGAGCACGTCATGGGTGGGGCCTTAATGAGTTTGAGAGTTGCCCAGCATTTGGAAACATTCAACAAATTGTCATGAAATCCCTTCAACATCGATATTTTGTTGTGTAATATCAAGTTGTTCCTGCAGCCAAGGATAGCAGACTCATTGGATGCTGGTTAGTAATCAGTCACTTGATCAGTCATTTGCATCCTCGCACTACAAATACATACCGTTGGATACCACACAGTCATTCTTTGTTTGCCATGCAATACTGCACTTGCAGTGCACTGTGACGAGTGCCCAGACTGAGGAGTGGGTCACTAGTACTGCTGAGTACCACAATTCTATGCATTGCATACCAGAAATCCGGGTAAGGTTCACCTGGACATTTCATGGTGACTGTTTTCAAGGCCCTCATCAAATGTTGCCTGGCACCCTCTAGACTCTAGAAGAGAGACTGCTCCTCTTGAAATCAGTGTGTGCAGTGGTTGTCTCGTAACCCGTCTACGCCTTGAAGGCGTATCACTGGAATGTGGTGTGTTAGAGTGTTGGTCAGCTAGAACTACAGCCTAGTGATTGAGTGTAGGTGAGGCGATGGGGCGACATACAGTACCCGCCATCTACCAATCCCGGTTGTTGAACAACTGGCTCAAATGAGCTTGCTGTATGTGTATACCTACTGTGATCAAATACTGTGCTATGCCCAATGAGCCTGTACTTGGCTCGCTAACGGGCGGGTTGCACTCGTGTAACTTACAACTTGAAGGTGCAGATTTGCAGCCCAGCTGCAGACTGAGTCACCAGTGGGAAAGAAATTGAGCCATGCAACAAGTTGAGATGCAATATAATCATGCACTCCGCCTTGTCCGAAAGTGGATTGAATTCACTGGGTAGATTTGAGGCGCGGGGCCGATGGCAGTAATGCTATGGCTGCAAAGTACTGATTATTATAAAGTTGAGATGCAATGGCAAATGCACTGACATGCGTGGGGGCCGCCACCTGGTGTGCGGTCTTGCCGAGGCCAAGTAACTTACTCGGAGCCCTCTCAGAGGCAATTGCCTGCACTGCAGGATTGCTAGTTGCAATCATTGCCAGTGGTACTGCCAGGGAGATTGGCAATCCGAAGACCGACGGCGCCGCGAGATCCTAGGGATGCACCGTACATGACTGAGTCAGTCTCACGGTGCGAGCCGCTCGCACCGTGAGCGGTGCTCGAGCGGAGCTTTGAGAGTCTCATCATGAGAGTCTAGTCGGACTAGTCACTGCTGGGGCGGCACTGTCTCAGACCGTCGAGAGCTTGAGTCTGAGTCACTCAGACGGCCCGTCGGACCATCTAACTCAGGAGAAATGCCGACGGAGATGATACAGGCGTTGGGCAACGTAATGTTGACCGTGGTCATTTACTTTGTCCAGCATGTTTGACTGCAGAAGAGTCATTGTCACACTTGTTGCTTGACTGTACAGCTTCACATGATGCACGCGTGCTTATGTACGATAGGATTAAATTTAGAGGATTATGTTTGTCTGAACTGACAAAGATCAATCTTTTTATTGGGATGGTTAGACTTTTGGCAGGAATTCCGGCAAGGCTTGCCTTTCAGAACCCACGCCAGCCTTTCAGTGACTGATTGAAACTTTTTCGGCGGCCTCAAGGGCCTTGGGCCTGGCCCAAGTGCCTGGCTGGTGCTTTGAAAGTACTCAGTAATTTTAAGGGCCTTGGTGGCTCAGCCTGTGGCACACTAGCCCATTCTGGAACCAAGATCAGGCCACTCTCAGGAGGGAGTCCCTCCTTGGTACACACTGTGGTGACCATAACTGTTACAGTCCATGTAACAGCCGAATATGCGGTAGCTACTACGTCATAAGCCATGTGGCTGCATATACTACAATATCCCAAATGTATGATAATACGATCAAAGCAGCTAAGCGCCGCCAGCTATAGCTGCTTCGAGCCGCTCACACCTGCCTGTAATAGCAATCAGGCTGAAACAATTCACAATACCAACGCGTGTCAGCGCATTTGCCATATCACTTCGGCTTGCTGCATGGCGCAATTTCTGCCCTATTTTACTACACAAGTGCTCAGTTTGGGGTCAACAAGAGACGTCACAGCTTCATTGGCCCACACAGTACAAGTCGCAGTATAACATGCTTGCCTGCCAAGTAGGTCCTCTGATCAGACACATGCACACCATGTGAACGCAACAGACCCAGTCCTTCAAGATACAATGTGGCTGCCCCAGTCAACAAATGCCTGTCACTTACAGGCACAACGACAAACCTTGACACACGTAAGTCACGCATATACTGGATGTAAACTACAGTTCTCTAACTCAGAACAATGTGAACAGCAACCCCTCAAATGAACCACACACAAACCCAATGGAGCAGCGTCAACAACCCGTGCAACGCCATACTTCAGTATCAAGGTACTGTCCCTCAACCTGACGTACAAACCACGCCAACCAATAGTCAAACCAGGTGGTCAAACGAAACAATCCTGAAACAGGTCCCAGCCGCTTTTGAAACATGCCCAAGTGCCCAAGCAAGACCCCACCTGATGCACATTTTGCACGCTACCCCATGATCTGCTCACCAGCCTATGCCTGCAATCCATGCACCCATGCATGATGGCAATAGTGGTGAACTCGCCTAGTCGTGCTCAACCAGGCAGTGCTCTGAATTGTCGGGGCATGCTGTGCTGCTGTAACTGTTTCTGTTGCTGCCGCTGCTGCTGTTGCAGACGCTCCTGCTGCTGCACTAGCTTGTCAGCAATTATTGCCTTCAGGCCCTCAACCAGCCCTGCCGCTCTTTCAGCCTTTGGAGTGTAAACCCAGCAGCGGTCTTCAGGGGTCAGACCCGCCAACCAGTCCCACACCTGCAGGTCAGAAGCATGATGCATGAACGGGTGGACACCTGAGGACGTTTAGAATAGCAAGAATTCACAGCAAGGGCCAGCAAACCAATCCTGTTTTGATCCGTTCAGCACCTACTCTGTGAATTCTATTGTGGGAGGGTGCTGCCTGGTTAACACATGATCTGCTGCCTCCCAGTACTGCTGTGCCACCATGCACATACCTCTGGATGGCTGTTGCTCATGACAATGGCCGGATGATGGCCCTCATTCAATTTGCCCAACATCAGCAGGTCGTTGCCGCTGTCACCAGCAGCAACAACATCTTCAAGTGCAATGCCAAATCTGCTCGCCAGGTACACCATTGCACGGCCCTTGCCGGCGTTCTTGGCTATGCAGTCGACGTAGCGCCACTCGCCACCTATGCTGGCCACCATTTGGTGCTGCAGGTAGAGTCAGAGAGCAGCCTCAAGTTAGAGGTGTACTCGCAACTTCAGGCAGATCAGCAGGAGTGGCAACTTTGCAACAGAAACACGGCAGAAAGACATCTGACACAGGTTCACAGCACAGTGAAATCTGATCATTTGATCGCCATCTGCTGAGCCCTGCACCACTACTGTTCCCCCACCTGCACTCCGGCTGCTGTGAGTCCACTGCTCCACTTCCCCAGGAAGTCCTGCAGCACGTCTGAACGGATCTGCAGGCTCATGCGGTGCGGGTGCTCACTGCCATCGTCAATGCAGCTGGCAGCGCCATGGTACCGCTGCATCAGCTCCTTGCCAATCTTAGTCACCTACACAGCAGCAGTGTACAAGACACATCACCCTTAATGAACCTGTCAATGCAACAAACGCTTCCTGGTGCTGCTGCCTCAATAAAGCACCCATGATAGCACTTCCTATTGCCCCATTGAACAGCAATGTGATATTGAGTGTGCTGTACGCTGTTTACACTAATGAGCAGCAACCACATGTAAACATCTGCTTACCTCCTGCAGATTCCATCCATCATCCAGCAGGGCTGAGTAGGCAGGATCAGGTGACCACTTGCGAGTGGCTGCGTCAAACAGGAACACCTTGGTGCCAACAGCAGTGATGATGGCAGCAGGCCATGGCATGATGCCAGATTTCTTCGCTAGCAGTCCTTCGACCATACCTATTGAGCGACCTACAGAGCAGCAATTATGGATGCCATGTGATAATCTGATGCTGTCAGCACTGGGCAACTAATTCTGGCCTGCAAGCTTCTGTGCAATTCACGCACACATCACCATTTTCGCTAGATGCAGCACACCAGCAGATGACCATCCTCCATAGATGCACAAGGGTAGTAAGCACCTGACAGCAGGTCATTGCAGCGAGGCAAGATAAGGGCCACCTGTAGATGAGCTGTGCATGAGCCCACCTTGCACTGCTAGCTCCTGCTGCTGACGCAGACCCAGTCACTCATTCTCACCTGTGTTGTAAACAATGAGGCCTCCAGCAGGAGCCAGGTACTGAGCAAAGTGCTGTCCTGCCTGATACGTCATCTCGTCATTCTTCCTCAGCCAATCATTCTGCTCAGCCTGGTCTTCAATCAGAGTCCCATCAAGGTCAGTGCACTGCACCAAGAGACAGCAGCAATGTCGCCTGCTCGAAAAGGATTGCAGACTAGAGTCCATACTGCCTGCACCATACTTTTTGTCCTGCCAACACATCTTGCAGAGGATGCATAGATCTGTTGCAGGGTCAATATCCGTATGATGGATGCACAATGCAATCAGCACCATTGATACTGGCACCATTGTCACACATATGCGTTGCCGCATAGAGCAGCTTACCAGCATCAGCGGGGCCAGCTGACTAGCCCTGTCAAGTGTCAGCTTGCCATCTTTCAATCTCCATGCTCCTGGATGAGCTGCAGTGTGCTGCTTCTTGCCCGGGGGGTGCCGCTCCATGTTCTCAGAACTGCTCTTGCCATTGCCGTTGTGAGATTTGCCATTGTATCCAAACTCTTCATCTATGCTACTGATTGTGCTGAGGGTTGTACCTGCCTCCCAGTTGGCCGCCTGCAATTATGAATGGGTGTAGCAGGTGTCCTGACCACTGTTACCAATGACAACGGACCACATGCTGGCATGCCAACTGCATGAGGTAGACTGCTGCTGGCCCCAAACCTCGAGAATGTCATCATTTCGCATTGAAACCTCTGGTGACATGACTGCTGGCAATAAGAGCAGGGCCGCGTTTGCAGGTCATGGGTCTGCTGACCTGTATGAAGAACTCCAGCGCTGCATCAGGCCCAGGTGCAGGCAGCTGCACCACCATCATGCCCTGACAGTCAGGCTGGTGATACATACGAGCCCGCTTCATGGACTCACCCTGCAAAGAACAACAGACATCATGTCAGCAATACATTGTGGGCTTGAACAGTAGCCTGCCTCAAGGCACCTCATGTGCAAGACATGTTGATGTCAGCCGTCAAGGCAAAGGGCCTCCTAGGCATCATAAGCAAGCCTGCACCAGAGTATCAATGTGTATGCCTGCTCCACACCCACCTCATGGCCCTTGTATCTGTAGAAGATCCATGCCTCAGAGCAGTTTGTGTGGAACATGAGTTTGAACACAGGTGGTGCAGGCACCCTCAAGCTGTTGACCTGTACTCCACTAGGCAGTGTCTCCAGAGGCAGGTGGCTGAGCACGCAGTACTGGGGGCTGCCAGCCACCAGGTGGGCCATGGGCTCATACACATTGCTGTCTGAAGTCTGAGCATTGATCAAGAACCTGAAGGTGTGGTGTCCAGGCTGTCAACAGCAGATGACATGATGCAGCAGGAACACAAGAGATGCTCAGGCAGATGGCAGTAAAAGGTTTGTGGTGGAGTTTGCTGACAGGCATGCAGGGTAGGGCATCATGATCATCAGACACTTCATGTAGATCATTGACATGACAATACATATGCAGCTGATGCTGCAGGGAGTGGATCCTCTTACTGGCAATGACACATCACAGTGAAAGGCGCCATCAGAGCCCAGCGTCATGGGAATAACAGCCTGCACAGGTGTAAACATGGCAGCATGCAGCACTTGGTGGTTAAGACTGCAACGCACAGAGCTAGACAGTGTACATGGGCAGTTCCAATTGAAACCATGCGCCACAGATCGTTGGAGTCTGTGACGAGATGCAGGGCCTCCTTACAGCAGCTGTCAGTAGCGCTGACACAGATGCACAAAATATGCATCACCAGCGCCCACAATGGATGCAGCCAAACCAGGCAGGACCTGGAGCCGTGTGCTCACCTGCCATCCTGTGAAGCTTCCAATCAAGTGCACTGACTGTTCTGCAGGTCGCCGCGCGCCTGCAAAGACTGCCGGAAAGCTGAAGCGCACAAGCTTGCGTCCACTAGTAGTGTTGTTAACACAGCCCTGGGCATCTGCTGCCTGGGCATCTGCACGCGATAGGTGCCACTTGCCAGCAACGTTGTACTTGTAAGTTAGCTCCTGCACAGCAGAGATGACGATAGGAGGTTGTGGGGTGGTGATAAGGTGCCACCTGGTGTTGCTACTACTACTGCTTGCCATAACAACCATCACAGTAGCTGACTCGTGCACACCCTTGCTACGTGACACCATGCGCTTCATGCAACCTGTATGACTTGGTTTCATCTAGACGCACCCCGTGCAGAGAATCCAGCTCCAGCACGATGCCATGCTCTCCTGTTGCTGGGTCAGTTGGCAGGTTTATGTTTGAACTCCAGGCATCCCAGGAACCTGCACCCAGAGCTGGCGTTATGCAATGCATAAGCAATAAAAACATTCATGATGCACAAAAATGCAGGGTTATCGCGTCTTTGGTATCCCTGGACTGGCAGGCACGCTTGCATCATTATTGCACAACAGATACCTCCAAGTTGAACAGGCTCTGAGCTGTAAAAGTCCGGACGAAACGGCACGTATTTCCTTCGAGAGTTTCCTAGCACTACTTGCTGACTCTTTGGTGCCTCTTGTTGGATACCAGCTTCTATCTGCCCTGGAGGGAGAGCAACTCGCACAGCAGCTGTGCTCACTGCGGCCTCACGAACTCTAACAGTACGTCCACGAGACTTGGTGTTGCGTTGATTTAAAGGCGTAAAAGACAGCAATACACTGCGTGTGTGAGACAACAAGCGTGCCCCCTGCATTTGTGCAGGATGCAGCAAGCTTTTGGGGTAATCAAGGTCTGGTGTCCATCATCAAATTTCCAGAAAGCAGAAGGTACGGCAAGCGCTAAGCACTAGCAGTGCCGGATAGTTGAACGACTGTGTGTAACACATACATTGGAAAGCAGCACCCAAACGAGCAACGTCGGCCTTACAAGAGAAGAACCTTAAACATTCCCCGCTTTCTGCAGTTTTCTGTGCTTTGACAAACACACCCCTACGATGCTGACTTGGCAAATGCCCGTCTGCGGTCCCAGCAGCTGCGGCGTGCAAGAAGGCACCCTAACGTCTTTATAAAAGAAAAATAGTTTTACAGTTTATCTATCCTGCCAAAATAAAGCTCACTGCACTCCCTGCTGCTTGTAGACTACTGTAGTACTGCCGGCCAAGCCGTCTGTGCACCAGGCTCCCACGACAGCTAGCCGTTTTCAAAAAAGCTCAAAAGCGCAGCCGTGCCGCAGCCGCATGGGCCCATGCCGTCCGGAATCCAGACTTCAGCACAGTCGCCCTTGTACCAGTGACTGTGCAGCGGCCAGCCCATCTTTGTGGGTGCTTGGCAAACGATCTAGCATCTGTAGGTACCCTGATACAGTGCTGCGCACACCTTGTATGTCACACCAGCAGCGCATGGCAACCGCAGCATCAGCTGGATCAGTTCAGAGCCCCTCTGCCCCGCGACCGCTACAGAGGTGGTCACAGGCTATGGAGGGTCTATCATGGGGCAGCAGGATACGATCACACGCTTTGCAGTCCGGAAGCGCGCCCCAGGCACGTCCATCCGGTTTACTTTCTAGACTATATGCCAGCGTTGTTAGAGCAGCAGCAGCACCTAAAGGTGTAACTTCCAACACTTTTCAAGAGAGTGCTGGTTCTGGCCCAAGGCACTTAGTAGTGATGGCCAACGGACTTTTTGGGTCTGCATGTGAGTTATACTTGACAACAGTGTAAAGTTTATCTCACCATGCGAGCCACCAGGCACCTCAGATGTGCAGCAGATTGATGACACTGTGCATAGAGGCCTGCTGATCATCAGCCGGCCAACATCTCCAGTCAGAGCTTGACCGTCATGTATGCATCAGCCAGGGGTCTAAGTTGACTGGAGTCAGCATGAATATGCTGAGGATTTTGGAAGCTCATACAGCACCCCCCGGGGATGACACCAAGGCAGCTGCTGCTTATCTAACCCATGAGACGTGCATTCTCTGTGTCGCAGCGAATTGGGATGTCACATGCGAGCAGTTGAAGCAGCACTTGGATCCCCAGGACACGCTACTGCACCCATCAACGGCAAACTCAAAGTAGGTGCTCTGTCAGAGTCAGCAGCAGTGAGACCACAGCAGCAGCAACAGCACTGGCAGGTGCCGCATGCGAGGGTGTTGAATATGTCACATCAGCCCTTGCCTCATCAGCAGGGTCACATGACGCCTGGTGCTTGCTGGGCAAAGCAAGGTAGCTTCTCCACTTGCAAGGACTGTCATCAACAGTTGCCGCTGTTCCTGCTGCGTGTTCAGGTTTGAGACCTATGAGGGCATTGACTGCTGCGGCACCCGGTTGGCTCAGGAGATCCGACAGCTGGTGTCTCAGCACCCCAGCCTCACACGCATCACGATTATTGCACACAGCATGGGTGGACTCATGGCCAGGTAGGCTTTTTGAGGTGTGCTGTCGGCCTGCAACACATTACCGGCGCCATGTTGGTTGCTGGCTTGTTGTGTTGTTGATGATGAAAGGCTCAATAACATGCTGTGTTGGCATCACATGGGCGTGCAGTACACCAGGGACAATCCTGGATGGTAGGTCTGCCCTCGAACAGATCGTCCATGCTGAGTCGCGGCTCACTGTAAAAAAGCACTTAGGCAAGGCAGTGGATGGCACACACTGTGATCCTTCCGTCCTGCTTCTGGTGCCTGCAGGTACGCTATCGGTGTACTGTACAACCCTGCCAGCAGGATGATATGTGGTCTTGAACCCTGTCACTTTGTGACGCTGGCTACACCTCACTTTGGGTGTGATGCTGATGGAGTGGCCCAGGTGGGAGGAAAAGGGGCTGAAAGCAGTATGCTGTGTCTGCTTGTGTACACTTGCCTCTCATAACAGTATAAAGGGAGAGGCTGCAGGACAAAGCAGGTGTATGTCTGGGATGCATGCCTGGCTGGATTTGTTGAGTTTCAACCGTGACATTCCAGCACACTACTTGTATGCAGGAAGTGTGAGATGCAGTGTGGTTTGCTACTTGTGCAACACAGTCGCAGTGCTGATGGTGTATGTCAGGTTGCATTGGTGCTTCTGGGAACACATTGTTTGGTGTCTTTGGGCTGTATATTGCAGGTTCCCTTCATAGGGTGGACTGGTGGGTTGCCACTGCTGGGTCCCCACCTGTTCAGGGTTTTGCAGGACATATCAGCAACAACAGCAGCAGCCATATTCAGAGACACCGGCAAACAGTTCTTCATGTTGGACGGCAGCAGTCAGCAGCAGCAGCAGCAGCAGCAAGAAGTGTGTGGTGGCAGTGAAAGCGCTGATAGCAGCTGCAACACAGGCCACCTGCCAGTGTTGTTTCAAATGAGCCAGGACTGTCCAGATAGAGGGTTGTACTTTTATTCGGCCTTGGCATCTTTCAAGACCCGCACCTGCTATGCAAACACAGGTATGACATCTGGCAAATCTCCAAAAGCAGTGCATTGTTTTGTACAGGGGATTCGTCATATTTGGCAGCTGTGTTGCTTGTGGTAGTGCTGTACCTCAGTGATCTTCTTCTGAACCAGTTGCGTGCGTATCTGTGCTGCCGGCCTGCCTGCCTTCAGATGGTGACCATCTTGTTGGGTATGCCAACAGCAGCATCAGGAGTCTGCATGAGCTACCCCCACTTCCACAAGAAGCAGCAACAGCAAAGGGTGTGGTGCTGGAAGACCCCCTGACAGCAGCATTCTTCCCACAACAGTGGCAGCAGCTGCAGCAGCACTGGGAGCAGCAGCAGATGACCGGTCCAAGTTGCCATAATCCTCTTGCAGCAGCCACACCTGCAGCTCAGGTGGTGCAGAACTCTTATCAACCAAGCAGGCACTGGACAGCAGCAGCAGCAGAGGGTGTGCCTGGCCAAGGTGCTGTAGGAGATCAGTCTGCAGGCAATAGCAACAGCTGGCGGGAACTAAGTACAGTACGCTCCAATAGCAATAGAAAAACAGCACCACAACAGCAGCAAAAGCACCAACAATCAGGGAAGCAGGCTAGCGATGCCGGCACCGTTGCAGCGCTTGAATTGGCAGTAGCAGGGGCAGCTGCTGCTGCCACCGAAGCAGCAGCTGATCTAATGGGCCCGCTGCTGCCATCACAACAGCAGCAGCAGCCGATGATGTCAGTGCAAGGTGGTAGTGCTGATGAGCTGATGCAGGTGACCAGCGGACCTGCCCTTGCTAATGCAGACTACCCCTTGTTCAACAGCAGCGGCGGCAGCAGCAGCAATAGCAGTTGCACAGATCTTGAGGCCTCATTGCAAGCAGCTGCTGCTGAGGTTGACTTGACAAGTGGGTTATCCTCTGGTGGCTCAGCAGCAGCAGCAGCAAACAGCAGCCAACCAGCTGATGATGCTTCAACTGCTGATCGTGCTGTTCTTGAAAGCAGCATGACAGACCGGGCGCAGATGGTTGCCCACATGCTGCAGCGGCTGCAGGAACTCCCGTGGCGACGTGTGGATGTTTCATTCCGTGGAGCTCGTTTTGGCTTTGCACACAACAACATACAGGTCAGTGGCCAGTGAGAGAGTTAATTTGAGCCGGCTCATCCACTACCCGTCGCTGTTTTCTGGAAGGAAATGATTGGTGGCAGTGGCAGGATCAGAGGTCTGAAGCAAGTCAATGATGTGTTTGTATATCCCTGCAGCAGCACCACAACTTTCATCTGATGGTCTACTGTATGCCGTATCCACTGCTGATCTCATGTCTTCACGCCCGTTGATCATGCATACAGGTGACCAGGCGCTGGTGGAATTTTGAGGGTGAGCAGGTGCCCAGGCATTTGGCACAACAGCTTGAGGTCATGGAGGCTGTGCTGCAGATGGCTGCTGCTGATGGCAGCAGCAATAGCAGTGATGGCACTTTGGAGGCCACAGATACGAAGCCAGTGTCTGCTGTAAGGGCCGAGGTGGACGCAGTCGCAGGGGAACATGACAGCAGTGAAGCCGATGATTATCATGATGCAGCAGAGGTTGCTTGGTCACCCGTGTGAGAGCCTGTAGTCGGCTTGATCGTGGCATACTAGCACTAGATGCAACTGCACTATGACACTTAGAGAGCACAGGTCAAGTCATTGCTCATATGGTCATTGATATGATGCCTGCAAGGGCCCAACGATAGCGATCGAGCAGGTGAACAGGCTCTGCTGGTTTCAGCACTGCTATTGCCACAGGTAATGCTGTAATGCTGTAATGCTAGTCACTGCTACAGGTAATGCTGTAATGCTGTAATGCTAGTCACTGAACGAAATTCACGCTGAGCCTCACAGTTGAGACGTGGATACACCACACCACAGACCAGCCGCCTGCGTCACTGATAGCGGTGCTGACTGACTCTGTCAAAGCTTCCAGGCCAACTGCAATGGCATCGACCACTGAACTGACAGCATATGTCAGCTTTGCGACGTTCACATGCCTTTGCGCTACTAACACCGTAAAGTAATTAGCATACATGTGGACAATATCAGCTGATCTTAGCAATGCCGGAGTGTACGGATCCACACAAGCACATACTTCTGTCAATCTGTGTCAACCTGTGAGAACGAACTCGTGATTGCGCGCCGAAAACTGTCATTGAAATGGCTGAAATTACAGAATATCTGAAGCCTTACGATTACCAGGTACAGGTAGAGCACGCAGCCCTGACAGATGCTTGCTGTCTGTACGGAACTGTACTCCGTTATTTGTCCTGGTTACCCTTCTAATCCGCAACTGCACGTAGGTAGGAGGGCACCATACACAGACAGGTGTGTGTTCATGCCTCTGCTGACATCAGCTGGCACCTGAAGAGCCCTGATGACTTTATGCTTGACAGTCTCCCAACTAAGCTTGGTTGCCTGCCTAATAAAAATTCTTACCCAGCAGCAGCAGCAAACAATATATATTGCTTTGTCTCTGTAGATGGTCCACCCGCGTCGCTGAAAGACAACAAGGGGCGTTTTCTCAAGAAGCTGCAGGTGCACAGAGCAGTAGCTGAAATGAGTTGGGCCACTTTCAGCTCTGTGGGCATCACATGCCAGTACTGCTGCTCCTCTCACTGCTTCAGTGCCAACTCACTTTCTCTGTCTCGTACTCTCTCCTCTGCCATGCTCAACCAGAAGCCCATCACTGAGCATTTGAGGCATCTCTCACAACAGCCAGATCCTGCCGCTTACAGTATGCATGTGTTCACTCAGTGTGTGTGGCAGGCAACTGGCTGTGCTGTACTGCTTTTGCACAGGTTGGTGAAAGAGGTGCCCGGGAGGTATCTTTCTATCAGGCTGTTGAGCAGTACAGGCAAACAGCAGATGGAAATGCAGCCAAACCTACAGGACAGTGTGCAGCCCTGAACAACAACAACAACAGCAGCAGCAGCAGCAGCAGCAGCACTGAGTATATAAGATGCATGCAGCAGCTAGCACAGTGGGTCCCAAAAAGCTGTAAGTCTCTGGTGGATGGTAGCCAATGTAAGAAGACATGCCAGTGCTCAGTGAAAGTACAGATCATCGTCATCTAGTGCAACGGTCATCAGTGTCATTCCCCTGTTGCGCTCCAGGTCCTAGAGACCACAGAAATGCCGACAATCACTGCGCACAATTGTGAAACATAACTGTGGCAACATGTGACTACCCAATCAATCATTTGGCTGGTGGCAGCTGCAGAGCAGTGTTCTGTGTGAGGCTGCAGCTTGACAGTTCTATGAGGCTGTCAGATCCTTGAAGTAAAGTTGTGGGTATTCATCTGCAGCTGGTGTTGTTCACGTGTGTGGTGCCGACTACCTGGTCCTTGAAGATCTAGCAGCGGACTACCAACAACCATGTGTGCTGGACATCAAGGTGCCCGTTGCACATGTTTCCTTGCACCATGCTGAGTCCATACCACTGTGCTGCCATCATGTGTTGCTGTAGCTTGTGACAAGGCATAGCTGGTAGGTCTGGTGCAAACACGCTCCACAGAAATCACCCCTGGGCATGAAGCCGGTCTCAGCAGATGCAGAACTTTATTTGACAGGTCACTATGTGCTGTTTGACTCATCAACAGACCAACTTTCCTTGCTATTTACACAAAGTTGGTTGAAGGTGATTGATGTCTGTGTGTTGCTGTTGTTCTGTTGCTGCTTTTCTGACTAACTGACTGACTGACAGGTTGGCCATCGTACCTGGTACCCCTGGGCCAGTGAGGAAGCACAGCAGAAGTACAGGTGACAAAAAATCTGAGACATGCATGATCTTGACCCAGCTGCATGCCCTGCAGCGACAGCCTACACAAGTCACCTTACTCACCCACTGATGTTGTGTGTGATCGCTTGGCTTGACCCAGATCATTACCCAATCTACTTTCATTGCAGTAACACCGTCACAAGCTGTCAATCTGGTTTCCTTGCACATGCGTGTATCACAGCTGTTGCCTGGCTATTGTGTCGTAACCAGCATTCCATGTGTTGTGGGCACAGGCGTAAGGATGAGAGCACAACGCAGAGCAGTGTCGGGTTCCGTGTGTGCGGTTTGTTGGTGCACAACAGCAGGACAGGCGACTGCTGGAGGGCTGATAGGCACTGGGGCAAGACGCTCACAGCAGACAATGTGCATGAGGCGTTCCAGAAGTACGCTGATAATGGTGGGTACAGTGGCTGTAATGTGGTGGTACTGTGGTTTGTCTGGGGTCCATGTAAGCTCATCAGCAGCACTAGCTCATATGCATGTGCGCACATGTTGATCACTCAAAAGTGCTGCTAATTAGCTTACTGGGGCCCAGACAAACCACAGTATGCATAAATGACTGATTCTGGTCAGCTGCAGGCCCAGAGGTCCTTGGGTGTGTTGTCTAGCTGGTCCATGACCCGCACTGCAGAATGCTGGAAAACTGCTGCTGCAGTATTCCACAGGTGCCGCCATCAGATCACATGCAGTGACAGCTTCATGACTGATTTGTGTCCAAAACGTTAGTGGCCAGTGGCTTCAACTGATGTGACAAACTGCTGTGTGATGTTGGCAGAGCATGGTTTGCTGTATGTCGTGAAGCATGCTGGCATATATCACTATGTTGCAATGGCAATGGTGGGCGTTGCAACACCGCTCCATTAGTTGTCAAGCTTCACATCGAGGCTCAAATGACCCGGATGCTAGCAGCATGATCGACTCTTGCTACTGCTGCTGCTGCTGACTGCGCCTTGTTCGCCTTGGTTGCTGCTGGTGCTGATTGCAGGCCACCTCAAGCTTCATGATCTTTTGACGGGATCTGGGATGCTTTTAGATCAGCTCCAGCAGCTTGTAGGTCTATTCAGCAAACAGAAGTGCTGGCACTTCTTCTCTGCATCGCTGCTGCTGTTGTATGAGGGCAAAGCAGAGACAGCAGCAGCTGCCAAGCTGTCGGTCAAGCTGATAGACTTCGCACATACTTTTCCAGTTACAGGCCGCGGATGCGGATCAGCTGACTCCAAAAAGCTGGAGTCTGGGCCTGCTGGTGTTGACGAAAACGTTCTGCAGGGGTTGAACAGTTTGATGGCCCTTTTAAGGCAAAAAATCAGCCAAGGATGAGCCGTGGCCAGAAAATTGTGTTATATATTTATCTTTACGTAATTGTGTTATATATTTATCTTTACGTGTTATATATATCTCCAATCAAGCGGTTGCTGTCGAGTTTCTGACATCTGACACGGTGTACATCTGTCGTGCCGGGGTGCTCAGGGCTTGGTTAGTAGCATTCCGGCTGCTCATATCTCACGCTCAAGGTACAAGCACTTCCAGTAGCATTGCCATCAGTGGGATCCCAGAACAACTGGTGTCCGTGCATTGCCACCACCTGCGTGACATAGACAGAAATGGCGCTCTTGCAGAGGTGCAACACCGTGTGCACGCCCTTCAAAGCATCGCGCAGCTGCCGTACCGTTCATGTGGTGTGCGCGTCACAGAAGCCTGAGCAGGTGGAGACCACTAGAAGGTACAGCTTGAAATGGGACATGTTACGCTTACCAGCTGGTGTCGAATGCAGTGACCTTGAGATGTGTCTCATACAGCTCACAGGCTCAGAATGCCTTCTTTGCGATCCTTTGTCACGTTTCCATGCCCAATGCAGCAGCTGCAAAGGCAGTTCTCTATGGACAGCAGTGCAATGCCTGCCCATCCCAGCAGTGCTAGCAACCTGACCTGCTTTCTGTGCAATGCAGGCAGTTTGTGCTTAACAGTGTGAATGTGACAGTTTTAGGTGCCCTGTTCACCTGGGGTGCTGCTGCCCGCCCTAAGACCCTGGGGATACAGACGTATGGCAGAGATGTGAAGACACTGGGTCTCTGCCCACCAACACCAAACTGTATCAGCACAGCAGAAGAGATCAATGACCCAGAACACTATGTGCCAGCTTGGACCTACAACCCGGAGGATGGTGGGTGACTCTATGGGATATTCGCATGCCGACAGCAGCAGCAGCAGCAGCAGGAGTGGTGCTAGCAGCCCAGCGGCTGTCATTTCCGCACCTGGCGTGCAGGAGATAGACAACACCGTGTGTAGATCATATGTATGCAGGTACTGCAACTGCACGTTGAGTGAGAACAATAGCACCTGCACATGTGGGCATTTCCACAATGACCATGTAACAGAGGGATGCCCTGGGTGCCCTGTTTACAAAAGCCACAGCTACCACAAAATGCAGCAGTGTCAACCAGCACCAGCAGCAGTAAGGTCTTGTCCAGGTCGTTATACTCTGTTACTCGCCATCTTGTTTCACATGCAGGTCGTGGCTTCAGGAAGCCAGCAACGAAGCAGCAGGCTATGAGCGAGCTGATAGATGTGGTGTCCGGCATCAAGCCCGATAACTGGACATCCAAAGTCGTGAAGCAAACAGATGATTACCTATATGTGGAGTTCCAGAGTCCATTCTTTGGGGTGCGATTGCAGCATGGCATCTCTTGAGGATGCTGCCTGCTGATGTTGCTGCTGCTGGGATGTCAACACAACTGCAGCAGCACTTCAGCTGCTTTACACATCACACATCACGATGTTTGCGGGGATGGTCATTACATAGCAGCTGAGTGATGGCTCGTCAGGTCATGACATCAGTTATTCCGTGTTGAAACACCAATTGTATGGAGTCAACCCACATCAACATCATCCACACCTCTGGCAGAGACACTGTTATTGCTCCTGCCCCATCACATGCTGCTGTTTGTGCGCTAGTAAAGCAAGTTACTGCTGATCTGCCGTTCTGTGTGCTGCTACATTCCTGCTGCTGCAGTTCATTGATGATGTAGAATTCTACTTCCCACCTGGTAACAAGAGTGTGGTGGAGTACAGAAGTGCCAGCCGTGTTGGTTCCAATGATGGAAACATCAACCGCAAGCGCATCAAGGCCATTAGAAAAGCTCTGGAAAGGAAAGGTTGGGCAAGTACTGGGTATTGAGCTGTCCCGCAGGTGCCCATGCGCGCACATGCAGGTCCCCAGACTTGCGGTGCCAGCCCTGATACCGTATGATGAGTAGCCCGGGGCTGATGGCTGTTACCCACAACCAGCTCGGTGCATTGAGCTGTAGAGGCGTTTGATTGTGATGCTGGGTGCGGTGTTTGCTCTCTGCCGTAATGTGCTGCTTGTCTGGCGATATGTGGCAACGGTTTTTGCCGGGACCGCAGGTGCGGCCAGAAACGTAACGGCCAGATTCACCTGCTGCCTACATATACCAACTGGAATATATTGTCATCAAATCAAGCTGTAAGCTTTCAGGGTGGATACTCCTGTTGTTCGGCAGCCTGAGGGTTCAAAGCGCAGCGGCAAGCTATGCCTTTGTATATCTATACAAACATACTGATACATATACATTCATCTGGCGGTGGGGTTAAGCCTGGTCTCTAGTGCTGGCCGGATCGGCCTTGCTGCTGCCTGCTGTACATGACTGCGGAAGCCACATCGTTGAGGCCGTTCTTTTTCTGAATAATGTTGAGGTACTGTTGAACATCTTAATTGTGTGACCGGCCACTGTACAACGTCTGCAGTCAATGCGCACCACCACGTGACTCGCAGCACAGCATTCAGGAGCCGCAGAGCGTTTCGACATTTGACTAGAGTTACAGATCACCGTGTTCTACATGCATTGCACCCTACCGCCCCACACAGACAAGCGCTGGCAGTGATGCCTTCAGCCAGGCCTTGACGCGCACCTGTAGTCTCAGGAAGCCAGCGTGGCTCCAAACACAGCAGCAATAGAACTGAGGAGTGTGACTGCACCAGAAGTAGCCATGGACTATGGTCGAGAGCAGAGCGTGCCGCTGCTTAATAGCAACAGCAGCAAAGCCCGTCCCAGCAAGCAGAAAAGCACGCTTCTGACGGTGTGCCCTTTTATATTAGGTATGATTTGATATCTGCAGTCGATGTTAATAAACTTCTGTAGCAGCCGCAGTGCTTGTGCATGTTTGCTTTGGCCAAGACAGGCTTGCAGGACCAATTCACCCCAAGTTGTCCACATGCTATCACTTGTAGTCGCCTCGGGTCCCTGCAAGCAGTCAAGCCCTCTGAGACTCATGCAAACGCTCCGGCTGTACCATACTCTGCCGTGCATGGCATTCAGCGTCTCTCAGTTTGTATTGTTGTGGTACTGATTGGATTCCCCTGCTGTTGTCTTGTGTGCAATCCTGCAGGAAATGAGTTCTGCGAGAGGTGTGCTTCATCTTGCCAGCAGAGGCAACACCAAATACAAGCATGCGCAGTACTATGAACCAGCTCTTGTGACCCATACCGCATGCAACTCGCTCATCTCGCTGCAGCCAGCAGTATACATGTGTCAGCGGCAGGTGGACGTGCCTTCACCTGGGTGCACCATGACAGGACAGTACCAAAGCACACATCGTATGGTAGCAGTTGCCCTTCATTTTGAGACAATGTGCGGTGGTGGATGGCGTGCAACTGGTGTGCATACTCTCCTGCAGGTTGGCGTACTATGGTCTTGCCACAAACTTCGTCACCTACCTGACACACATCATGGGAGTGGACGCAGCAACAGCAGCAATTGAGGTGGGCCTAGAACAGCCGATGGTTGACAGAATGAGGCATTTTGGGGTTGAGGACTTCTTGCGCATGCCTGGAAGAATTCTAGCCAGCATCTTGAGTTGTGGTCATTGTCATCTGCTGCGGACATGCACTGATTACTGTCCTGGGCAGCTTCACTGGTGTGCTGGCTGTTGATGCGGGTCAGCAGTCAATGATGGTCGCAGATGCTGCTAGAGCGCTGACATGCAGCAGGCAGCTCTTTGTTTCTCCATCCACACGCGGCATATTCACCTTCAACCTGTCCTGACTGCGTGGTGTCCTCCATAGGTGATGATATTTGAGGGGACGTGTTACATCACCCCCATTTTGGGTGCATACCTCGCTGACAGTCATTGGGGCAGATACAAGACCATTTTGGTATTCAGCAGCATATACCTGATGGGCATGATCTGCCTCACTCTCACCAGCTGGCTGCCGGGCCTCACCCCAGGACCAACAGAGGACGCCACATGGCTGCAGAACGGCTTGCTGTTTGCTGCTTTGGGTGTGATTGCACTGGGCACAGGTGGCATCAAGCCCAATGTCAGTGCATTTGGTGCTGATCAGTTTGATGAGAAGGACCCACAGGTGGGGTCACCACCATCGCCATTGTCACTGCCCCTTCCCTTGTAACATAACTAACAATTGTCTCAGATGGTGCAGCAGTGTGCATGTCATGCCGCACACTGCCCCTCCTGCTGACCACTTGGTGATCGGTAAAGCATCAGTGATGCCAGCTGTAACCTGCTCGTTCCCTCCGCTGATGGATGTTGCATTGCAGGACAAGCGGGAGAAGGAGAGTTTCTTCAACTGGTTCTACCTGGCCATCAATGTGGGCAGCCTTATAGCATGCACAGCCGTTGTGTATGTGCAAGACACCATCAGCTGGACAGTGGGCTTTGCATTGCCAGCAGCAGCCATGGCAACGGCAGTCCTGCTATTCCTGGCTGGCAGCAGGCAGTACAGGCATGTGGCACCTACAGAGTCTCCAATGGCCCGAGTGGTGAAGGTCGTAGCAGCAGCACTCAAGAACAGGTGAGCCATCTGTCTGGAGGGTCTGCTGGGTGCTGGTACAACAGCAGCCACCAACCAAGCAGCGACAGCAGTGGCTTACAGCAGCAGGTCCTGGTTTGTGCAACAAGTCACGCAGCAGTGCATCAAGCTGCATGTCGGTTGCCTTGGCAGTGACACCGCCACACAGAAACAGCTGACCAACTTTGTTTGCATATTATCCCTTCTTGTTCACGTAGGTGGCGGAGTCAGCGGACAGTCGCCGCCAACAGCAGCAGTGTCCTCAAGGGCCATGACCCTGATGGAGACTTTGCAGACAGCAGTATCCACCGGCAGCTAATGTACCAGAGAGCTCAGGCATATGGCCTGGAGTCACCAGGCAACAGGAGCACCGGCAGCAGCAGCAGCAATGCCAGCAGCACCTTGTTACTGGGTGGGCCTGTGCAGGCTGGTGGCAGTGCAGCAGGCAGGCGTAATGCTCCTTCCAGCAAGAGCTACAGGTAATTAAAATATTTTACTTCCAACCCTCACGTCTCAGCAGCTGCATTGCAGAGGGCCGGTGGGGCCAGCTGTGTTATCAGGCTGGAGTGTTCTCTCATATGCAGTCATACTATTGTGCACTTTTGCCGGAACCAAATTCCCCTGCTGCAACATGCTTCAGTTGCATCAGCTTGATCAGATACACCTGCAGTGCCGCTGCTTACACCTGGGTGTACCTGTGCCATGCCTTCAGGTGGTTGGAAGATGCCATCTCTGAGTGGCAGACCAGCCAGGGCCAGCTTGCTGCTGCTGGTGGTGATGGTGGTGGTGTGTCAGCAGACGGCAACAGGTTGCGGCACCTGGGGGGCTACACACCAAAGCAGGTGGAGGAGGTCAAGATGGTGCTGCGGCTACTCCCCGTGTTCTTCACCACAGCACTCTACTGGTGAGCAGCACATGCCCGTCCATGACAGATTTTTATAGATGATGCCATGATGTACAGTAGCCCAACTGCAAGAGGGTTGGTTCTGAATTTGTGCTCAGAGACATGCTGCAGCATTGCTGCTGTGTAAGACTTGAGACCCTAAGCCCTGCAACCAAAGAGCAGCTACACCAGCATGTTCTTGCACCATCTCATGGCAGCAGTATGGTGTGTTGCGCAGGACCATCTATGCAATGATGGGCACAATGTTCATTCAGCAAGGTACTCTGATGGACAACAGAGTAGCCATTCCCGGCAGCAGCTTTGTGCTGCGGATACCAGCAGCAACCATGGCATTGTTCAACACAGGAGCTATCATACTGCTGGTGCCGCTGTATGACACATTCTTTGAGCCATTGCTTAAGAGAACAGGAACCAAGTGGACGCTGCTGCGCAGGATTGGTAAGCAATTTGCAAGCAAACTGTGGAACGCTGACCCGCACTACAGCATGAAGCAACAGCAGCAGTGGATCCTCTAGTCGCTCTAATAACCCAGCAGCAGTGAGAACATTTCAGGCTTACTTGCGCCAACAAGCCTAACAAGTTCTCAGGTATTGAGCACGACCCACCAGCTGGAGACTGCTGCTGAATGTATTTTTCCTGTAATCAGCAGCAGTCTCTTGGCTGTTGTGCCGAATCTCTTTCTTCTTGCTGTCTTCCTGCAGCAGCTCGCTGCTGGATGACACTCCTTCAGTGCAGGCAGTTGAGGGACTACCTGTAACAAACTGTCTTGCACATTACTGCTGGCACACGCAGGTTGGGGCATGTTTATTGCTGTGCTGGCCATGGTATACTCTGCGGGTGTTGAATCATGGAGACTCAGCATCTACAACAACATGCCTGAAGGTGGTGGCGATGACACCAGCAGTGTTGGTGATTATGGGCCTGCTGTTGTTCCCCTGAGCATCATGTGGCAGGCACCTGCGTACATCATGATTGGAGCCAGTGAGGTGTTTGCATCAATTGCCCAGCTGGAGTTCTTCTACGACCAGGTGAGCAGCAGATACAGTGCAAGGCTCTTGATGCTGATACCAGTTCCTCCGAATGCTGCTGCTGCTGCTGCTGCTGCTGCTTGTTCTATCACTGGTGAAAAGAAACCAGCTGGCATCAATTCATGTCTGGTCATCATGTGCTGGTGATCTCCACTGAAGCTGCCAGCTGTGCTCAGTGGCTGATGCCACCTGCTGCTGTGCTTCCCCCTGCAGGCTCCTGATGTCATGCGCAGCTGTAGCATGGCCCTGCAGTTGCTGAGCACTGCTGTTGGCAGCTACCTTGGCGGAGGTCTGGTAGCAGCAGTAGCAGCCCTGTCAGTGGCTGCAGGCCACCCCTGGCTGCCAAAGGATCTGAACTTGGGTCATCTGGATTATTTCCTGCTGCTGTGTGGAGGACTGATGATGGCAAACACGCTGCTGTTTGTGCTGGTTGCTAACAACTACGAGTACAAGGTCAGTCGTGTGATCTAACATGCTGACTGCAACCATAGACAGGGCCTCTCAATGCCACGTGCTTGTGTACCATCCGTAGTCAACAGCTGCAGCCTCATGATCAGCAGTGGTACACACTTCCACGCAAGTAGGAGCTGTGTGCATGCACTGTGAAAACAACATTTTCACACAAGACAACAGGCCTGAGCAGTTGCAACACATGTGCGGATCATCCTGTCTGTCTGCAGGTGGTTGAGCATGTTGTGTTAGTCCAAGTCGCTGATGACGAAGAGGCTCAGGAGGCCCAGCTGCCCAGTGCCCTGCCCCCACCACCTCCCCCACCAGCATCACGGACACAAGGTGCAGCAATAACAATCAACGCAACAGCTGCACGCCGCAGCCAGTACCATTATGCAGCAGCCGGACAGGATGATGAAGGAGGACTGTACTCACGCTCTCTGGCATTTGTGCCCACAAGTCCAGCGCTGCCAGCTCCATTCAGGTAGAACAAAAACACCAAATATCCACAGATTGGCATGTGCGGGGCAAGATAA
Organism: Coelastrella sp. MACC-549; assembly: GCA_018290735.1. Classification (NCBI taxonomy): domain Eukaryota; kingdom Viridiplantae; phylum Chlorophyta; class Chlorophyceae; order Sphaeropleales; family Scenedesmaceae; genus Coelastrella; species Coelastrella sp. MACC-549. Next base: position 1,489 of record JABEVS010000603.1, on the reverse strand, counting down.
TGTTTGCACAGTACTTGAGCCATGCCGCACTCTGCTGCTGATACCAGCGTTCTGCTTCTGTGGAGGTGTGCACAGGCGGCATAAACAATTATCTACCACAGGCCAAGGCTGTTGAGAACAGGAGCAGCAGCAGAACCTGCGGCAGCAATGACAGTGTGTCCTGGGTGATAACTTGGTATGTTTATGGGCCCTGAATTGACTGGTCATAGGACCTGCCGGCAAATCGTATGTACATGGTGGGAAGGAAGTGAGTGTTGCATTGCATTACGGTAGTAGAATTGGGGAGCAATCTCCTGTGTTGTGTTTGATGGTGAGCATGTATATTCAGGACGTATGTGAGCGTAAGTGTGCAGATGCTGAGATTTGTGTGAATTTTAGGACAACATTTTGTTTGCCAACAAGACGGTCTCGATACAGCTGTGTGGCAGACTTTCTGTACTCAGTCGGCACAGATGCAGTGTCTGCTATGGGAGATAAATGAATGTTTCTGCAAGTGACAACACCTAAGCTTCATGGCGTGAGTACCTGGGCGTGTTTTGCAGCCAGTCCAGAAATGAGGTGTATTGGGATACATTGGCAGGCCTGCACTGCTGGGCCACATGTGGGATTGTGCTTCATTATAGAGGACAATATTGTCTTCTGCATGGTGCCCTTTGCAGTGTTGCCTGTGTGTTTTTGTACATGAATTGCCCTTCAGCCAAAGCAGGTATGCCATTCGCTCCTATTCAAGTGACTATACTAACAATTGCCCAGGCCTGGGCTGGCCTTGGAGCTGCTGTGTAGAAATGCTTGCAGCTGCAACTCGCACACTCTATATCCCATGCTGGTCCATGCAACCGTGTCCCGCACAGTGTGTTGTCTGCATAGCTGCCTAATGCTCTGTGTTGTCTGCTTTAAGCAGTTTCCTTGACAACTGCCCGGCAGTGTCCACTGCCAAGTGGCACTGTACTTACAATGGGTACACACCACTGCTGGCTGATCATCATGATTGTATCAGCTGATGAAATCAGTAACTTGTTTGCCCAGAGACCTAGTGCTGGCCTAGCAGTAAGTTTGCAACTTGTGATTTAAGCTCCAAGTTGGGGCAGCTGATCATCTCATGACTCATGACTCAGCTCGGAGCTGATCATGAGGCAGCAGCAAACACATCTAGATCGCGCAGATCTGCGGAGCTTCAACCTGGAATTCATAATCCTTCGGAGTCTGAGTTGGAGGTTGAGTCTGATGATCTTCTGCAAGTTGAACTTGCAGATTCATTCATTCATTCATTCATTGATAGCAGATATTCAACCGGATTGAATCTGGTTTCTGTTTCTTTTTGGTGTGCCCCCATGAGCCATCAGTTGGCTCCTTTCGGGTGGAAACCCTTGAGGTAACTTGTAGTAGTAGTAGTAGTAGTAGTAGTAGTAGTAGTAGTAGTAGTAGTAGTAGTAGTAGTAGTAGTAGTAGTAGTAGTAGTAGTAGTAGTAGTAGTAGTAGTAGTAGTAGT
>JABEVS010000602.1:0-33440 GCA_018290735.1 Coelastrella sp. MACC-549 | reverse complement strand
GCAGTCACTACGACAGATAACAAGCCATGCTGAGTAAGGTGCAGCATGTTAGGCCGGTCCTAGTCCCACAAGGCTGTCTTACTGCGTTTCAATTAGCAGTTTGGTAACAGGTTGAGAGCAGCAGCAGTTGTTATGTCATGCTTTTGTTGAGCTGGTTGAGTACAAGGCATGTGCTGTTTTGCTAGCAGAATTGGGAACTTGATGCATGATGCAGGGTAATACTACAGTGAGTACTTAGTCCTGTGGCTGCAGCAGCAGCAGCACTGGCAGTGTTGACTACTGCTTTACTAATGCATTTGTTGTTGAAATACACGTTCATTTGTTGTATTGTCCCCTGAACATTTATAACCCCGGATAGGGACCTATGTGACAAATGCACAAAGATTGTACACAAACCCAACACTTGCATCCAGCAGCCCAGATGAAATAGGTCAGACAAAACGTTGGTATAGATACTCTTTCACTGTTTATGTGCAGCTGTTGCACCTGTCAATGGCATACATAGGCCTCCCAGTTAGTCAATTGAATTTCTGTTTAGTAGGTATTGGTTTATGACTAATCAAGTATCAATCAGTCATCTGTTTATCATCTATCTATTTAGCACCTTCTGGTCCACCCCTGTGGAGGTGGCAGCACTCGCTCCGCCTGCCGTGCTGCTCGTGCTGCTGCCAGTCGCTCGGCCGCCTCTGCTGGCAGCAGCATGCCGGGGCTGAGCTGGACACTCTGCCGTTGAGGCCGGAAACTGTCAATGCCGACACCTTCACCACCTGCAGATGATCACAACAGGTGAAAGACGATAAATGAACAATATTGTATTTATTTTACATCTTCACAAGTCTTTTTCCTTTAGTTTATGTGTGGAAAGAAATTGAAAAGATTCAGTCAATTTCAGTGCACTGCAAAAGCAGCCAACCAAGAGATGGAAGACAGATTGAAGGCATGCAGAAAGTCTGAAACCTCTGTAAAGTATGTGGTAGTTACAAGAAACTGAGCAAGTGATGTGCAAGCAGCTGGCCGAGTTGCGGGTCCCAAGCGAGGCTGGCATTTTTTTGATTTTCAAGTTCTGTGAATTTCCAATAATGTTTGAAACAAGTTATTGTTCTATAAAACGAATAATGTGTGACCACTGCAATTGATCCGCCCATTGCACTACTGCAAGAGCACAATGCCAACAGATATCAGTCTGCTGCAGTACATTGTAAAATTATACGGGTGCAAGGATACTCGACAACATGCAAGAAGAAAAAAGAGACTGAGTACCAAAATCGCTCAAGGCTGTACTCACCTACTGCTGAAGCCTCCAGGCCTGACAGGTAGCCTGGATCAGCTGCCAGCCTGGCCCTCACTAAAACCTCAACCCTGCCTGATTCAACCCCACTGAATGACACAACAATCTGATCCGGATCTGAAAATGCTGACATCAGCTGAGATCTGATCTTCAGATATGTTATCAAACTGTTATCCGCATCTGTTACTTTTGACTCTCCATCTTCTTCCTTTTCTTTTTTTTCATCGTCTGCTTCTTTCTTGGAGCCATCATCCTGCTTGTCTGCTGCTGCTGCTGCTGCTGCCGCCTTGCTGTCGGTGGCAGCAGCATCCAATGTTTCGTTGATCAAAGCCTGCAGCTGCTGCACAGACACACCAGAATCTTTTAAACTGCTGTCCAGCCTCACCTCCATCACACTAATCAAGGGGAGCTTCCGCGGTTCAACCACAAACCTCAAATTCCCCAAAGGCGGAATCATCTGAAGCCCCACTTCCCCAGCATATGACACATCAACTCCTGCTGCTGCTGCTGCTGGTGAGCTGCTGCTGCTGTCGTCCTCGTCGTTTGACAGAGGCTTCACTGCACCAAATTGAGGTGCTTCTCCCCGTGTGGCGTTTGCTGCTGCTGGTCGAGCCTTGCCAAAGAGGCCTGTGGCTAACAGCCGGCTCACATCAACCTCCATCTCCTGTGAAACAGGAGTATAATTTAGAAATATGTGGAGTCACATTCACCACATACACGATGATGATGTGATGAGGTTTTCTACAAATGCAAGTTGAACATGAATGCAAGCTAATTATATGTTTATATGTTAACTTGAGTGCAGTCACCCTCATCCCACACACAATGTGTTATGTGGATCTTTCTGTTTGGCTCTATCTCTTTAACAATAAACCTAATTAATCTGGAAAAAAAGAATCAAATATATCAGATCAAAATAAAATAATGATTGATGTACAACTCACCACATGCAAGGCGGATATACGTATGGATATCAACTTGATTTTTGAGTTTGAAGTTGTGCAATTGTTGAAAAATTGTACATTGGTTAATGTAATACATACATCACGAAAGTGCATTCGAAAAGTAAGTGTATGATTCAGGTGCCTGTTATTGCTGGTGCAGGCATGTCGCTGCTGCTGCTGCTGCTGCTGCTGCTGGCCCACCTGTGTCGTGACTGCTGTTCCAATCCTGCTGCTCAGCAGATCCAGCAGCTGTTCAGGCCGCGGCCACAGAGGATCATCTGGAACGCCTTCAAGCCCGACTTGCCTGTGTTAAATAACAATGATAACACACAAAATAACACACTAGATTGTCATATAACACACAACCGCTGTCAGCCACATGTGTTCACATCCCATCAGACGCTACGCGGCACTGGTAGATGGTTCAACACAAAACTGTGCCACATGGTTTACCACCAAATGTCAGCAGAATGATATGCAACAAATGCACACCACACTGCTGCTGCTGCTGCTGCTGCTGCTGCTGCTGCTGCTGCTGCTGCTGGTACCTGCAGTGCCATGTCTCCAGCTTCCTGTCAGGGTTTTCTGGGTCCACCAGCAGCCCGACTCTCTCCCTGCACAGCTCAACCATCACCACCTCAGGCTGCACTGCACGCACCAGCTGCTTCACCTGGTCGCAGGACACCTGGGGACAAAATAACACGAAAATAACATGTTATTTGACAACCCATAGAACCTGACAAAGTGTTGGCAAGGTGGGTTGTATGTGATTACTTGTTGTGTTGGCTGCCGAAGTATTGGCAGGTTGGCAGGCTTATGAATGTGATGTTAAGTGAAAGGGTCTAGCACTGTTGAGTTGGGTTCTGCTGCTGCTGCTGCTGCTGCTGCTGCCATTTGTACCTTTGAGACATGTGAAACTCCCAGCAGGTAAACCCTGGTCTTGCCACCTGGGGCTGCAGGGTTTGGGGCTTCTAGAAGCGCTGTGGCATGACGTAAGTCTGTTGGAAGATCTTCCCAGCGAGTTACAGGTGCTGCTGCTGCTGCTACCTGCAAAAACAGCAATGTATCATTGAGGTTGCCAGCCGTGGTGCATGCAGGCAATTCGGACTGCCAAGCGTTACGCCCCTCTCCCCACTTGTTGACTGCTAATCTATACAACGTTCAAGTTAACCTCTGTACTGCAGTAAAGGGAATACGAACATTCAAATATGCACAACTCAGTCGAAAAGGCGCTACTTCTGGGTAACTCGTTGCTCCCTGGGCCCACTGTGGAACAAGCAGCAGTAGCAACATCTGCTGGTACTCAGATGGGAGGCATGGCTACCAGGGCCAAGCATATACCTTTTCAGGAGATGCAATACGAGCCTTCACAGGGCATCGATTGCGCTGCGCCTTGCTAGATGCAGCATGTCGGTGCCCAGGGTGTGCAACAGACTGCGAAAGCATGGTATATGCCCCTGGCTGGACGATGTTATGTGGACGATCTCAAATGTCTCTGCAATGGTCGTGTTGTATGCCAATGAGCGTGCCAGCAACGGATGTTCAACGCAGGAGTCTTGCACTTCAAGATTGTGGGTGTCCGGCAAGATCCGGAAGTCATCATACGGTAAACCTTGCTATTGAGCAGATTTGAGTTGATTTCAAGCATACTAAGCACTTTTCTGCATGGAATGTCAACCGTTGTCAGGTTGGTGCATGAATAGCTGTCCAGCACGACTAGCAGAGGAGTTACCTGTGGCAGCTGATGATATCTGTAGTGGTTTACGGCAAGTCAAGTTGAGCTAGGAAGCGAATCCTTCACACAGTCTTTAACGCTTCACCCATGGAGTACTTGAACTCAGCTTCTCAGAAGGTAGAAGCGTTCATACGCAGCAGCGACCAGTTTCAGAAAGCGTGCAATCATGCCTTCGACCAAGTCGACACAAACGGGCGAGGAAGAGTCCCGGTCACGCACATAGCACTGGCCTGTGTCTTCTTCTTCAGGGTGGGCTCCTACTCGCATGTTTCCCGCTTTTTTCCTGTGTAGGGTTACATCTTCAATCTGCACACAACGTTTGCGTTATTCCATGCGTGAATCCTTCAAAGCAGTTGCTGACTGGCAGTCTTTGTGTTCTTGTAGGATGTCAGCACAGCAGTGGACGATTTTGGTGAGCAGTGTACAGCCGATGCATCAGCAAACCCATCATCGCTCAGCTTTGTATGCATCATAGACTGATCACATTCGACAGGATCTCGCATCATCCGTCCAGCACAGCATCCAGCTGCACAGCCGGGTGCTTGCATGCATATGCAGCACATAAGCATCTTCACAGACACCAAAACGCAGTTGCACCCCGAGTTGCACATTCCACTGCTGTCAATGGTTGCAGGTATTAAAGTCACTGAGCCAACTGCAGACGAGATCAAGAAGATTCTAGCAGTGAGTGGCACACCATCTGCTGATCTACACACCCCCCTGCCCCATATTGTGCAATGCATGCATGTAATATTCTTTTCAACAGCATCAGTACAGTAGGTAACACCAGCTGCCGCCAAATGTGTATTTTTCACAATGCTTTTGAAAAGATCGAGGGTCGACTAAAAAGAGGGCTCGATCACTGCAGAGTGTGCTGTGTACCACCAACTAGCTCACGCAAACACCCCTCCTCATGAGTTGCCTCAGGCATCTGGTGTTGTGCTGCTGCTGGCTGCTGCTGAGCCAAACTACTTTGAGCTCACAGCTACTCAGCATGAGCAAACCTGCAAGCCTCCATCCACCTGCAGAACAACACCCATTTGCACATCAAGACTTGAAATGGTCCCATAACCCACAAGAGCTTCAGGGAATCATGACGAAACTGTTGCTGAACTTGATCAACGTCCATAAACCTTGGTGGAATCCTTTTCACAAGGCTCGTGTCAAAGTTGCTGCTTATATTATCAATATATTGCTCCCTGTTCCTCACTGCCACTTGCAGGACAGCGGTTATGAAGACGGGGAATCGGTCAGCAGGAAAGAATTTGAAGAGCTGTATGCAGCCATACTTAAGTATGCCGCTGTCAAGTGTGCAGTAGGGTTCGCTCAGAAGTGAGTGGCACCGCCTCTGCAGTACAGCAGATGGAGTACAGTACAGTAAATCGAGTGCAGTACAGTGAGTTGAGTGCTGTACAGTGAGTTGAGTGCTGTACAGTGAACAGAATGCAGTACAGTGATTAGAGTGCAGTTCAGTACAGAATTATCCAGTCGGCTGCAGTGGGCAGTTGCTTTGTGAGAAAGAAATCAAAACCTCCAATATATCCCAACTCCACCCGGTTCCATGGATGATGTGCGGTTGTATAGCTGTTTTCACTAGTTGTATCTTGCAACTGAAAGATACCCGATTGCTGTGTGTGTTTTGCTGTAGGTATGGTGTTGGTATGGCTGTTGGATTCACAGCTATGATGATTCTCAAGAAAGCCCTCAGGGCAATTCCAGTGGTAGGACCAGTCGCAAGACCCATCCTTGGTAAGTCAGGAATACCTACTTGAAACCAACATGTGGCATATAATAGTGAAATGGTGTCATGCATAAGACTCATTTTTATCCTGCTCCTGTACTGCAAGTGCAGAGAAGACCAGTGCCTGGCACAACACCAATTCACCCCAGGGGCAGAGTGCACCTGGTCTAATATCTGCATTACGCTCTGGCTGTTGAGAAACACCTTTACAAAGCGCACTCATGCTGCTGCCGCTGCTGCTGCTGCTGCCTGCTGCTACTGCCTCCTCCTGTCCTTCTGCTGCTGGTTGCAGGGCTTTTTCCAGCACCTATCTTTGGGCCCTTGCTGGGTATTTTAGGCGTTTTCATTGCTGACAAGGGAGATTTAGCTGATGTTAGAAAGAAGCTGTTTCCTGATCATGGCAAAAGCCAGTTCAAGTCAGGGTGATGCACGCAACACAACACAATAGTGGGACAATTGCGGGGCTTTTGTGTACGGTCAGGTTGGAACACTGACCATTGTGGCCACCTCATTTCTCCTTTGTCGATGACTTATCATCAAGTGCATGACACACTTTAGAAAAAGATAGAAAGTGGGTGATATATTGTCACACAGGCAAACGTCCATTACATAATTTGCGTCCATCCCCTGGGTCAGGAATTGGATTTGGAGAGTGAGCTGTCAGAAGTTTGGCTTTGAGCAAACGAGGTTTGCTCAGGATTGCATAGATCTCTGCAGCCAATGCACATGACAGCCATTGACCATTGATGATATTTGTCTTTCTTTTGGCAACCGATCTGGCCTGGTATTGATGATTCCAAAAGATATACACATGTGTAGTACTTGGTACGTCTGAAATATTGTTTGTGGTAGTTTTGCTGTCACCTCAAGATGGGCTCAGCCTCAAGTTGTGGTTACAAACTTGTCAGGATGGTGTGTTGTTATGTACCACCATAGCCCCAAATGGTTTCATGACTGATCTTGAAATTGTTGTGTCTTTGCCCCCATGAGCCATCCGTTGGCTCCTCATGGGTGAGTACCCTTGAGCATGTTATAACGTTATCACATCTTGCCCATGATGCTTCAGCTTGGCGAGTATCCAGTATGCTAGGCACGTGCCTTGTGTGGTGTTCTGCATCTCCTACTGCGCTGGTATGCGGTCTCCTTGATGAATCATGCCATGATTGCGGCATATCTTAGTTCGTTGCATGGCTTCATCTCTCTTCCAATCCAAGCCAATTCGCCGATTCCAGTGCTCTGTCATGGCATGTAGAGAGATGGGGCTATGCAACAAGTTGAGATATCTCCGGAGATTGTCCACAGTGACTGATAAGCTGCCCTACCTGTTGTTGGCACGGACGCATTGAGCGCCTAACATGCTTTAGCATCAAGAAGCTTGTTCCATCAGCAAATAGCGTCGGATCATCTATTGAATGCTATCCAGATGAATCGGTCTGGCATTGTGTCTCTTTTTAATGCGCGCACGAAGAACGTGAAGACTGCGTTCTGTTACCACTGCAAGGTGGCGCGCATCGTGCTGTCGGACGGGCTCCGGGGCCGTGCCGCCGACGTTGAGACCAAATTCAAAGTGAAATTGAAGCCGATGCCTCCCATTGGTCAGCAAGTTTGTGACAGAGGCTCTCTGTCAAATCTCGCATAGTATGTATCAACGGCTTCAATCGCCTGAAACCTCCTAACAAGTTCTTGAAGAGCCCCGCTGCAGGTCTAATGCAACGAGATGTCCACTGGACGATGCTGTAGTAAAGCAAATCCCATATGTATATGCATGTCCTGGTAGGTGCTCTTGTAAAAATTTCATAAATGAAACTAAGATCCGTCTTATACGATGCTTTATTGTGCATTGCAACTGGCACTGACTGTCATTACGCTGATGGTAACCTGCATCCTCCAGGCGGCACCAGTCGCCTCAGGGGTTTTGCTGCCGCCATGATCTGCTGATACAGGTCAGAATCTGACCAGTCAATTAAGCCCTTTACCCGCAGCAGCAACACCTCCAAATCGTCAAGCTGCTGTAACTCGTCACCCTTGATTGCATTGCTGTTGCCACCACTGCCAGTAATACTGCCCATCTGCTGCAAGCTGCCATGGTTTGGTAACAGCTGATCGATACTCGGCAGGCAACCAGCAGTCTCGCCATTCTGCACTTTCTGCAGCCATTCCTGCAGCACATCCCCACCACCACTGCTGCTGCTGCAGCTGCTACCAGCGCAGGCAGCAGCAAGCCCCTTTCCAGGACCAGTCTTCACCAAAGCTGCAATCGACGCCCCAAGACTCTGGCTGACCAGTAATCCCCCTCTGTCACCTGCTGCTGCAACCAGTCGATCCGCTGCTTGCAATGCCGCTGCCAGTGCACCACCCATGGCATGCATCTCAGCTGGAAGGTGTGCTAGCAGGTATGCAGGCTGCAGAGCGAGCAGGGAAGATAAGGTTGCCAGCTCACAGAGTCCTGGAGCATTGCTAGGGCTCAGGGTTTTAGGTCCTGGAGTGTTGGGCTGCAGCGCAGTGCTGCTGCTGTCGTTACTGTCAGTGTTGCCACCTGCAAGAAGAGTGCAAATTCTGAAAATGAATGTCCTCCACACATACTCTTTTTCTCAATACAACTTGAAGTATACGTACATTACGTAAGCTTGTGCAAGTGCTTACTGAGCTGAAGCTCTGAGCAGCACTGTCCACACTTGGCAAAGGAGTCTGCGTCTGACTGATGGCCACGAAACACTTTCAGTCAGTGAGTCTCACTTCCAGCAACAAAGTAATCACGATGCAGGCTTAATAGCAACTCTACTTGGCCTAGGCTACAGCCTCCAGGGCTTTATGAGAAAGCACACAGGCATGCCGTGCATGATGGTCAGGTAAGGCTTTATATGATCTGTACAGATCATATGTAACAATAATATGTAACAATAATAACATGTTTATACATGACAGTGGAACCAGTTCAACTTGCTCTGGCAGTGAGTGGCCTGATTAGTAACCGAGTTAGTGTGACCCACCTGCCAGCATTGCAGGTACCAGTGCTGCCCCCAGTGCAGCTTGAAGTTCAGCCGGTGCCAGCAGCTGAAGTGCAGCACTGCTCAACACTAACAGAGAGTCCTGCTGCCACACTGCTGCCTGCTGCTGCTGCTGCTTTGCGATCTGCTGCTGCCGCACTATTGCCTGCTGCTGCTGCTGCTTCACTGGCTGCCGATCAGCAGGCCTCAGGCCTGCTGCTGTAAGGGCAGGAAGCAAAGGGATTCTAGGGACTCTGAGAAGTCTCACAAAGGGCGCTGCTGCCTGTATGACCTGGACTCTTGGTAAGGGATGCAGCCCCATAATGTCGGCTGTCTCCAGCAGCAAGAAGTGCACATGCGGGGCCTGCACAAGTATATTATTGGGCCAATAAACCGGATATTTTTTCTTTCTTTTAACCAGGGCTTGACCCCCAGCCTGGGTGGCAAGTTGCCAACAGGACATGTTCCGTTGCGCTGGGTCACACTGTGTTGATTGAATCAACTAGCCCTGCTTGTATGATCAGATTCACCGATCAATTGATTAGCCAGTTCAGCATGCTCCTGGTAGCGGTAGTAGTCCCCATGAGCGGCTCTTCTGGCTCCTTTGGGATGCCCCTGGAGGGGCTACATATGGTCTGGTCTGGTCGTGCGTGTGGTGTCATATGGTATGGTATGGGGATGTGTGCATTGCACCATGAGACTGTCAATCATCTCTCATGTCTCACCTGCACATCCATCAGCGCATTGCCCAAGCTGCCTGCCTGTAGACCACACAGAAAATGGCCCTGAGCCACCCAGCCAAGCAGTGCCATCATGCCAGGCCACATCAGCACTCGCTCCAAAACATCACAGAAGCCATTTGGCAGCAGCAGCAGCACTTCCGGCAGCACCGGCAGCAGCTTGTTGTTGTCAAGCCTGAGTTCTCCCCAGATGCCTTTGACTGTTACTGCTGCCCCACTGCTGCTGCCGCTGCTGCCAATGTCATCCTGCACCCTGCTTCTGCTTCTGCTGCTGCGCGCTGCTGCTGCTGCTGCTGGAGGAGACTCAGGGCTTCTGGCAGCACCGCCAACACTGGCCTGTGCTGGCAGCAGCGACTGCTGCCTGCTGTCCGACAAAGCCTGTGAGAATTGTGCTATCTCCTTGCTGCTACCAGAGTGCTGCTGAATGCTGCCTAGCAGCTGAGCTAGAGCAGCAGCAACGGCTTTGCTGCTGCCGCTGCTGCTGCTGATGGCACCTTTACCAGCTCCTTTACTGCTGCTGAGGTTAGTGTGCTTCCTGCTGCTGCGTTCTCTTTGTAAGTACTTTATCACAAATATCCACAGGGCGGCTGCAGGACTGTGGCTTATAAGTGCAGCAGCATCAGCAGCAGCTTTTGCTGAATATATTACACCTATCAGCTGCAGCAGTGCTGGTGCAGACAGTAACTCCACATCACCAGCAGCAAGCAGCTGCTCTGCTGATGCATAGAGCGCAGCCCCTGGATCGCTCTGATCTGCGTTTGCACTTCTGCTGCTGCTGCTGCTGCTGCTGCTGCCATGCGCTTCTGCTGATGCTGGCCGTTGCAGGAGGCCACCCCCATCGTTCCTCACAGCCTCCTGCAAGTTGCTTCTGCCACTGTGCTGCGCAAACGCAGGTTTCTTTCGTCGCAGATTGCCGCTGCTTGAATCTGAGTCACCCCCAACCGACCCTATCACCGGGCTGCCAGCAGCACCAACAGCATTAGTAGAGACAGCAGCAGACATGCCAGCAGCTGCTGAATCTATCAAAGGGTCTAGTTGCACCTTTCTGCTGCTGCTGGTGCCGCTCAGAGGCCGTGCAGTCACAGCCGCCGCTGCTGCTGTTGTGCCCAACGCTCCCTGCTGCAGCCGCCGGTGTATACTGGCTTGACTGGGTGATACTACAATCAAACCCTGCTGCTGCTGCTGCTGCTGTTCAGAGGCCCAGACCTCTGCATACTGTGTCTGTATCCCTCTATCCACACGTCCTAAAGGCACCATCAACTCAAATCCCCAAGTGCACGCGCGTTTCCGGGCCACATCTAACCTCCATTCAGCTTCTTGCAACCTGGAAAACAGGTCTGCCACGTACCTGTCCTTCAGTATACCTGAATTCATAAGGTCTTTGGCCACTAGCTGCCTGTGGGCCTGCTGCAGGGCCTCATGTTCAGACTGAAGGTCACCCATTTGGGTGTGAAGTTGGCCGAGAGCTCCTCGGAGAGCTGTGGTACGATTTGTGGCCTCCTGCAGGGTGAATGAAGCAGACAGGATTGGATTTACAGAATGGATAGATACAGGATTGGGTTTACAGAGTTGATAGATAGCAAAAATTCACACCCAATGCACGCGAGGCAGACATGTCAGCATGCCATGGCATGCCAGCATGTATGGTCAAGGCAGCCCATCCCAATCCATGCCATACCACACTATCATAGTGATATGATATCACCTTGCCTCAGAGGGCCCCTGGTCACAGCAGTGTTCAAACACCCTGATTGCGCCGCGGAGAGTACCGTCTTTGACGGTGAAAGTATCCACGTGTAACATTCCTCCTCTCAAGAGGAAAATTGCACAACAATTTTCACCCAGTGCCACATAACAATGGCAAAAGCATGTCCTACCTGCCGCTCTTGTTGCAGCTGCTGCTGTGCACCTTCAGCATCAGCATGCGCCTCCCTCAACTGCACTGCCATCTCGCCAACCTGCCCATGTAGAGTCGCCACACACTTCATTTGCTCCTGGTACGCCACCATACTCACAAACCCTGATAAAAACCCTCCGTCAGGCAAAACCCCACTGCCGGGGCTACTAGGGTTGGACTCGAGGCCAGCTGATGATGCTGAACCCTGCAATAAACCGCCCTGAAGTGTAAAATCCTGTTGGTATCCAACTGCAAAGGAGGATTTTCCAGTGGCTACCAGACTGGCTGAAATAAATGAAGGGTTTTGCACAAGGTGGCCATCTTCACTCAACCCTGAGGCTTGCTCCTGTGCTGCTTTCATTGGCCCGTTGCTGTGTAGGTTGGAACCTGAACTGATCGTGTGAAGCTGCGCTCCTTCGTTGCTGTTGCTGCTGCTGCTGCTCATAGTTGATGCTATGAAACCTGTGTGTGAGTCAGGGACTGCATTTTCTGAGTCAACCTCCACTGCATGCCGGGCATCAAATCTGTGGCCATTGACGTCAGCACTACTGCTGCTGCCACTGCTGCAGCTGCCATCATCTGCCAGGCTGGCACAAGACCTTGTGTCACAACAGACATCACTGCCGCCAACAGTAGCAGCTGTGCCTGACGCACCGGCCACAGCAGCTTCAGGAACAGCAAGTGGATCGTCCAAAGGTGCATGCATTACAACGTCAGCTAATGGTGCGTGTGCAGAGCCACTGACAGGAAGTCCCATAGGCGCAATTTGGTGACTGCTTACTGAAATATCAGCACTATACAATGGACCAGCACTAATAGCAATTGAACCAGCAGCAACAGCAGCGGCGGCGGCAACTTGTTGCTCAAGGACAGCAGCATACTGTACTTCAAAAACTCCGGTTGCTGCCATTGCAGGACATGCCTCTGCGGCCTCTCCTGTAGCAGCTGCTGCTGCTGCTGCCGGCTCAGCAGGCACAGCACCTGGGCATTGACTATCTGACAGTACTAAGCTGTTGTTGTTGCTGCTGCTGCTGCTGCTAGTGCGGGTTGTAACTGTGGTGGTTGTGGTAGTGATGGTGCTGGTCACAACTTGATGGCAAGTATTTTGAGATGCACTGGAATGCAACACCAGCTGTGGTTGCTGTGGTATATCCAAAGTGCCTGTTGCAGCATGGAGCTCGGAATGAACAAGTTCAGGGTCAGGTTTGGTTTCTAACCCTGTTGTTGCAGGTTGGCTTTCGTTGATAGGTGCTGCATTGTCATCGTCACCAGCAACCGCTGCTGGCACTGCCGGCAAGGGATCCGTGGACCTTGCCGCTGCTGCTGCCACTGCTGCTGCTGCTGTGACATGCTGCTGGGATTGCTGTTGTTGTGGTTGACCCTGCTGTGCAGGTATCATGTGTTTCTTCTGTGGCTGCTGTTGCTGCGGGCCTGCTGGAGATGCTTGGTGCTGCTGTCCAGCTACCTGCTCATGCTGCCCTTGCTGCAGCTGCTGTTGCATATGCTGCTGAGGGGACTCCTGACCTCCTGACCTTGGCTGCTGAATCATGACTGCTGAATGCAATTGCTGCTGATCTGCCTGGTGCAGCAACTGCATGTGCTGCTGCTGCTGCTTTTGCGGCTGCAGCGGTGTTTGTATTGGTTGCTGCTGCCCCTGTTGCTCATGCATACGGTACAGCAGAAGCTGATACTGCTGCTGCAACAGCTGGTGTTGCCGCTGCAGTTGCTGGTAGGCAGGATGTTGCTGCTGCTGCTGCTGCTGCTGAGCAGCTCTTTGCACTTCTTGCTGCAGTCCTAGAGACACCTGCTGCAGCTGGGCTTGCAACAGCCGCTGCTTTGCCTCATGCTGTTCAACACGAGTACTAGTAGATTGCAAATTCCTGGACTCACTGACACAGGAGTGTGCTGCAGGTTGACCAGGCTGCTGCTCAGTGAGTTGAGCTGCAGGGGACTGGCCTGTCCTGCTCCTTCTCACACAGTGGCTGTTTGTTCCAGGGACTCCTGGTGTGTCACCTAGGTGGAGTCCTGGTGGGACTCCTGGTGTGTCACCTGCAGAGCTTGTGGCAGCTGGACCTGAGGTCACTGCAGTGTCTGATGTATACTGTAACGAGGTGTCTTGCTGTTGTTGCTGCCGCCACTGCTGCTGCTGCTGCTGTGCTTCACCTGTGGAGTAAGATTCTTCTTGTGGGCATTGCTGTGAGCCCTCTAACTCTGTAGATCTGTCACAAGGAGCAGCAGCAGCAGCAGCAGCAGCAGCCATAGCGGGTGTAAACCTGCCAGTACCTTGAGCAGATGCCACAGCACTCTCAGAGGCTGTGAGCTCATTGTCCTGCAAAGTCTTAGGAGACCCTGGCTCTGCTGCGCCATAGGGTGACAGATGCTGCCGGCCCTGCAGCACCTCGGCTGCTGCTGCTCCTGTCATGCCAGCTACTGAGCTTTGATGTACCAACACGTCCAGAGCCTCTGCTGGCAGCTGTTCTGAAACCAAAGCATCGCTCACATCATGAGAGGTGGCAGCGGCTGTGATTCTGTTTGTGTTGGGCTGATGCCAGGCCTCCTGCACCTCACCAACTTGAATATGATGGTCAGCTAAAGGCCCAGGCCCCAGCAGTTGCTGATGCAGTTGGTTCGGTACTGGCAGCATATGCAGCGACTGCTGAGCTGACAAGCCGCCTCCTCCCGCTTGTGAAGCTCGCTGCATGGCTGCCATAACAGACAAGCTGTGCTTCTTTCTGGAAGCTGCTGTGGCTGCAGCCCTCGCTGCTCTTCTTTTGTTTGTTGCTGCCATTGTTTCCTGCCACCAGGCTTGAGCTGCCTGGGATCGCTCTTGCACACGCCTTGACAGAGCCTGGCACAGCATACATTTGCAGCATGCAGCAGACAGACCAGCACAGAAACTTGCAGCCCTGTATCATCTTTGCCACCAAGCCGCTGTGGCAGTCAAGCAAGGACTGAGTCCAACATGTTGAGATTATGGACAGCACATCAGCCAGAATCGACTACGCCTATGGCGATATGTTCAGATACAGCAGGTGGCTGATGCAGCACATCCATTGTCCAGTGGCCCATGCAAGCATTTAGCACATTTCAACACTGGTGCCCTCTGAAGCCATCAGCAGGCAGCAGGCAGCGCTGATGCACGTTCTCAGATTCTGAAGAAAAGCTCTGCAGTTGCTACCGTTGTCTATCAACTTCTCATGCTTTTTGGAAGCGTCTATGTAATTTCCACATTCTCACCTCCAGTGTGTCGCCATACACCTCCTGATGCCTGGCTGCTTCTGCTTGCATCAGCTGCTGCAGCGAAGACATCTGGTCCAGCAATTCAGACGTGGCAGCAGACACACGTGCCCCTGGCACCTTCTGTAGATCCGCTGCAGCAGTATCAGCACTTCCTCCAGCAGCAGCAGTAGCAGCACCTGCAGTTGACCCATCCACACTGCCAACAAGGAATGAGGCCCGAGAGCTGATGAGCGATGAACGTCCAGTGGCCGCAAGACTGTCAGTGGCGTCATTCTCTGCTACCAGCTGACTGCTGAGCTGCTGCATAGCAGTTTGGACTATGGACGCTCTGCCTGCGAGTTTCTTGGATGCTGCCTGGTTTGCTGTTGTCCATTCCTGCAACAAGCGGGCGGAGAGGGGATTTGAAGTGCAAAACTGTGCATGCATTGGCGTTTGAGAGTCTGCAACAGTCATTGCTGCCGTGATGCATTCAGACGGTCTGTCAAATATTCGTGTCATGGCTGTAGGGCGCCTCTGCTGGTCATTGCTGCTGTGGACTAAATGGCTCCAGGAAACTTGGACTATTACACTTGCACTCCAAAGCGGCATCTACTTTGATACAAAAAGGACGGGCTTTGGGCTGTACAAGTTTACCACATGCTCAGCACCTGAACACGGGTAGCATCTGATTTTGATCCTACCTGCAGTTTTCCATACGCCTCCTGGAATGACGCCATCCAGCCGTCCCTTTGTGCTGCCAGTGCCTGTCTGTCTGCCTCTGCCGTCTCAAGTGATGACTGCATGATCTCCAGCTGCTGTTGCAGCTGCTCTACCTGCTGCTGGGCACCATCACCAGCAGATGTCACGGCAAGTAACTGCAGCAGATGCCACGTGAATTGCAGAGCCAAAGTGGGCGGTCAGAGCCCAGCCCAAGAGGCTGCATATGGCAGTATCCTTGCTGTGCTGAAGCTGTGCATGCTCGTGACACAACTCTTGATGCCAATCCCAAAGCGCTGCACCATCACAAGCCGCAAACACTGTGTCCTGCAAGCCCACCTGTCTTGTGAGATGTTGGTGTTCAACATCAGCGTGATCCAATCTATCCTGCAGCAGCACCACCTGCGCCTCTGATCTGTGCCTGAGCCCCTCCTCCTCCTCAAGGTTACTGCTGGTGATCTGCAACTGCTGCTTCACGGTTGCTAGCTTTGACTTGACCTTGGCATGGTCACCTTGCAGCTGCTGAAGCTGCTCAGCTGCCATCTGCAGCTGCCTGGCTTTAGCGGTCAAGTCCTGCAAGCCAGCAGACTGTGTCTGTTCAGCAAAGTCCCTTTGAAATTCATCAGTATCAGGAAGAACTGAGCACATGCTGGCATATTTACCTGTGTTGGTTGATATTTGCCACATCAGACTGACACAGAGTGGCAAGCAGAAAGTAGACTCCCGGCGGGCTCTGCATCAAGCACTGTGGGCATGTTGAAGCTGCACCACGCTATCTGCTCATACTTGCTGGCAAAGATGGCTATCTACTACATCATCACATGGCTTTCAGAAAGTGATTCCATTTACAGTGTCATATAACACTCCAGACACCCAGTCACTTACTAGGTGCTCCTGTTCCAGCTTGTCCATTTTGGAGTTGGTTTGCTCATGCTGCAGCTGCAGTTGGCAATAGCGCTGCTCGACAACCTGCAGTTCTGTGACTTGTGCTTTCAATCTGCCAGCCTGCTCGCGTACCGCAGCATGGGCGGCTTGCTCCTCTTGGAGGCTGCTCTGCAACTCATCAACCACAGCAACATGCTCCTGCAAACAGAAAGCCATGAAGTCAAACATCATGCGGCAAGTGGTCAGCAAACCCAATGCCATTAATTTAAGCAGTCAGATTGCTGCAACACTAGCGGCTCCTATCTGCAGCTGGTCTGACACTGGAAGGTAATGCACTTACCTCAAGCTTAGACCTGGCGCCATTCAACTGTTCGCTCATCATAGCACTGCTATCATTTGCTTTGCTGAGCTGGATCTGCAGCGTCTTAAGGCGCCCCTCAGCCATCTCCTTGGCCGCTGTCAGGCCTTCAGCCTGCTGTTTCATGTCTGCCAATGCAGTGTTCAGATCAGTGCACTGCTCTTGTCCTGTCTCCAGGTCTGACATGAGCTGCTTCATGTGGGTGCGATTGGCCTGGAAAGCAATGCGGCAACACAATTTCACAACAGCTGACCAACATCGCAAAATACAAATGTACTGCTAGTGACTACTGCATCATACCTGGGGTGGAGCTGTGCTTAAAAGCAAGATATCATTTGATGTGAGTCAGCAGGCTCAACCACAACACAAAATATTGTTGGGTGTGTTTGTGTGTATGCAATTTGACAAGCAACTGAATTGATTGATATACAAGTTCCTCTAGCAAACAGCTCTCCGTAGGTTTGCTGTGCTGCTGCATGCACTGCCATTCACCACCAGCTGCTCTGTGCAAATCAGCCGCTCGTATGATTGCTGATACAGGATGGTCGAATGATCCAGCCCGTATTGACAGGGTCATTGGACCTCACAAGTCCTGCAAAAAATAGACTGCACACCTGCAGCTGTGCATTGGCGCCCTCTAGCTCCATGGATTTCAACTTCAGATTGCCCTCAGCAGTGGACAAGGTGTGTTGCTTTGTTGACAGCTCCCCACTTAAACCCTCCACCTTGGTGGACAGTGCTACCACAGTTGCCTGAGCTAATGCCCGCTGCTGTACAGCAGCCAGTCGAGACCGCTCAAGCAGTAGGCGGAGTCTTGCAGATTCACCTGCAGCAGAAGATGCACTTCAGGTTTGGAGCACTAGGCTCTGGGCCATGGCCAGTACCTGATGGTTGCTGTGTGCCTGAGAAGCCTCTCAGCAAGGCTCAGCTATGCCAATCCGAACACTGAGTGCAGACACTGTGTTTGTGGCACAAAAGTCATGCAGGCACTCTGAGCCATGATACAGCTGCTCAGCAACAAGCAAAGAAAGAGACTAACGGACCTTTCTTGGCTTCCAGCTTGGCTTTTTCCTTCTGCAACTCCTGCTCCAGCTGTCTCACGCTAGCTTTCATGGCCTCTGCCATTCCTTCAGCGTTATCAGCTCTGCTGTCGCTCTTCTGCAGCTGCCTTTGCCATCCATCCTCTTCAGCTGCTGCCTTATCTGCGGCTGCTGTTGCTCGGGTCAGCTCTACTGCCAGACGGCTGGCTCTTGACAGCTCCTCATTGTACAGCAACCGCAGTGCTTCAACCTGGCGGTTGGAGTCTGTTAGAGCGGCGGCAGCTTCACCTGCAGCAGTAATGTCCTGACAAGACAGGCAGCAGAAACACAAGCAAGCCCCCAGTCTGCATACCTATAATCCACAACATGCATGTTTCCTTTGCCTGTGGGCAGCTATTCAGATGTACTCTGCAAGCTGCTGCATGCACTGTTGATCAGGGTATGTGCAGTGGTGCACCTGCTGCAATTGCAGTATTTTCACAGGAAACAGACAAGATTTGTGGGCTTGGTGCAGTGACGCAGTTGTTGATCAGGGTATGTGCAGTGGTGCACCTTGTGCTTATGCAGTATTTTCACAGGTTTTTCACAGGTTTTTTACAGGCAAGAGACATGACTTGTGGGCTTGGTGCAGTGGCTGTTGACCAGGGTATGTGCAGTGGTGCACCTGCTGCTTATGCAGTACTTTCACAGGTTTTTTATAGCAAACAGACAGGATTTCTTGGTCTTGGTGCAATGACGCAGTTGCCGCTGCTTTGAAGTGGCGTTTGATCGGGGTTGTATTCACGTGCCGCTTATGCAGCATGTTCACATGACACATGTCTGAAATGCACAGTCTTTTGAGTGCTTTGTGTCTCCTGAAATGGTTTGGTTTTAGATATTTTCCCCATGAGCTACTTTGTTGGCTCTTACGGGGTGCCCCTCAGGGGCCAGGTTGTATGGTATGGTATAGTATGGCACTCAGCATCATTAGGCCCGCACTGCATTGGCCTGTACACTTACCGCCTGCAAAGCCTTTACTGTCTTCTTATGCAGTTCGTCCATTTGTTGCTTTTCTTTGGCTGCTTGTTCCATGGTTTCCTTGTGATGCTGCTGCAGTGCCAAGTGCGCTGCATGGCTTGCTGCCAGGTCAGACTGCAGACCAGCTACCTGCTCCGCAAGCTGGCTGTTCTCCGAACATAGCTGAGCTATACGCCTGCATGATCATTCAACGGCGAGACCAGTCAACACAGTTGGAGGGGGGAGCCCTGCTGATGCAAGTATACTACTTGCACTGCATGGCACGCATCATGTGGCCAAGACATATAATTTGAAATTCCAGTGTTGTGCTGCACAGCTGCTCAAATCCCTCGTAGCTTGAGTGGACAGCTGCTTTGCATCTGCTCCAAAGGCAACCTGGAATCTTGTTTGTGCCAGCAAAGTCACCTGTTGGCTGCATCAAACTGTGCTGTCAAATCCCTGAGGGAGCTTTCACTCTGCTGCAACTTGCTTTGCAGGAAGTCTCCCCGGCGCTGCTCATGTCTCAACCTTATCTCCATAGTTTCTTTCATGCTGACATACGCATCGGCATAGTCTTTGACAAGTTCGTCTGCCGAGGGGCCAAGACCAGCACTTGCTGATGGTACGCTGTGGTTGCCGCCATCAGCTGCAGATATTGCTTCTGCTGCTGTAGCTGTGAGCGCCTGTTGCTGCTTCTCCTGCTGTTGTTGCATTGACTGCTGCATGGCTTGAGTTCTGCCCGCTTTGAGTGCGCTTTGCGCTGTTTTGGATGCTATGGGGCCATCCAGCAGCTGTATGGCGCCTTGCAACTGGGGCCCTGCTTGTTGTGACAGCAGCTGCCGCAGCTGTTGCACTTCTCCCGCCACAAGCTTCTTGAAGGCACCTGCAACAGCAGCAGGACTGCATTCTAGCCATACTTTTCACTTCTCATATCGATCTTGGGCAACGCAAAGACTTGCAGATCCCAGGCTCAGCATGCAGGGGCTAACAGCCTTGTCAGAAGCTAACCTGCTGCCTGCGGTTGCGGCTTGGCAAAGCTTTTGACCGCTCAGTTGCTGCAATTGGCTAGTGGTCTCCCTTTCACTACTACATGTGTTTTTTAATCTCTACTTAATTAAAAGATGTATCAAAATTCACCATCACCCACCTGCATGCGCTGACAGGGACCTGTACAGAGCGTTGATACTGTGCTGTGGTATTCCACTGGCCAGCAGTGCTGATCGATCCAGGCCTAAAGTAGCCAAGCTCGGGGGATCAACTGTAAATACATAAAGCGCAAGCAGCATTACCAGATTAAGTACCAGAGTTCTGGTGACTTCAGCTTGACCAATTAGGTCCTGGTTACAGACCAACCGCCGGGAGCATCAGCTGACAAGCAATGAACCCCATGATGCACTGTAGGAGACAGAGGCCGTCAGCTGGCATCTGAAAGCGCGTATTGCTGCAGGTAACAGCAGCAGGTGCGAGCAGCTGGTGGCCTCCTCGAGATTCACTTGCCTTCTGAAGCAGTCCTGCCGCTGTTTGCTGCTGCAAGCGCAGGCAATAGCTGCTGGAGGTAGCTGTCTATCGCTTCCATGTCAGCACCACTGCTGTCCAGACCCATAATCCTGCAGCATGATACAAAGGTCTTCTGCACTCGTGCTTTGACTCAAACACATAAGCGCAACTGCAGGGTATGGAATTCACAGGCTGGACAGTTGACACTGCTTGGAGACAGGACTGGCTATTTAACAAGCAAGCAGGAGGAGACATGGCATAAGCATTGTTGACATGAAACGTAATGTAGATAACGCTCATCGGCACAAACCTGCTACTTCCTGTCAGAGTGCTCTTCTGCACCCGCTGATCAGCGGCACTCCCTGACATGGCATTTGCAGGCGCTTTCAAAGCCCCAGGGGACTGCACAAGGGCTGTAATCTACGCAATCAGCTGCATTGTGACATTGAATGCCATAGGCATGCCTCAGGTAGCCAAATCATGTTCACATTTGGCCACTCAGCAACTGCTGATGGTAGTCCTACCCCAGAGCATATTCCATTAGGCTGATGTAGAAGTCAGGGCACCAGGAACAGGCTATAGATGGAGCAAATTGAATAACAAGCTGATGAGCAATGAGCATGGGCACGATGTTATCGGCGCATGCCACAAGGCACGCTGGAGTGCTTACTGTCCACAGCAGGCAGTGCAGAACCGCTGATGCTGACCGTTGCCATATTACGGCTGGTGATCCCAGGCCAAAGACACCAATAGATTGCAAGGAACAATGGTGTTGCATTCATGTGTGCCCTCCTTGAAGTCCCACGTTGTGTGTAGTTTGAACGGTGCGAATCTACTTCACTTGGGAAGCGCTGCACGGGACTGACTAAGACATGCAATTATATCTACTTCTTCCACATTCTCCAAGTCGGGTCCAGGTTTGATGCTGGGCAGTATACGGTCTCAACACGGTACTGCCTTTCATGTGAACGTGCAGTCCTCGCCAAGTCAACTGAGATATATCTCCAACATAAATTAATATATCATCATTCAAATGGTGTAGGACAGCTGCACCACCACGGAATACTGCTGCTGTGGCTCACAGCTCAAAAGGAAGGCCAGGTATGTTCAACGCATGCTGAGAACATCCCAGCGTACTTTATAACTGCAATAGATATTTATAGGAAGTGGTATTACCAAATTATCAGAGGTTGTGGCTTAAAGGTTGTGCATTAGGTGTATCAGGCAGCTATCTTCTGCAGCCCACCATTACTGGCAGTGACTGTGTGAGCTGCAACTGCAAGCTGCTAGCCAGAAAGGACCCATATGGTACCCATACCTTGTTTATCTGCAGGTGCAGCTACTTGTGAGTTGCCAAGAAGGTGCCTAAGACAGAATGGCAAGGCGCAGCTGTGCCAACTGCACTAAAACATGTGGCACAGTCATGCGCATTCTGATATCCTTCAACTTCATTGCAGCCCTGTGCCTCATCATATTCGGCTCTACAGTTGAAAGGCCAATCAACAGCTTTCCTCCCATCGCCATGCTACTACTGGCTTTCATGTCAATAGCATCAGCAGTCACTGGCCTGGTCGGGGGCCATAAGTGGGCTTGCTGCCTGGATGCTTTCTTAGTCCTGCATGGTATCAACACCTTATGCCAGCTTATTCTGGTGATCGTGCTGTGGGCTGACTTTCAAGGCGTGGTTGATGCCATTGACCCAAAGCATACTGGCAGATATGACAGGGAGCATGTGACGCAAGTGATATCAGCAGCCAAGTGGCTGATGCTGCTGTTCATGCTCTGTGAGGTTGTGGCGATGATACTGTCAATATTGTTGAGGTTCTGGTTGAATCCACCTGCCCAGCCGTACGACAACTTTGATGAAACCAACCAGCAAGCAAAGGCACAAAGTGCACAGCAGCTGAGGCTGGATGTAGAAGCAGGACAGTACAGCACCACCAAGAACAGTATATATGGCAAGATCACATCCAAGATGGCCAAGAAGTATGGTGCTCTTACACATGGAATCAAGTGGAAAAAGTCGTGGTTTGGATTGTAGCTTTCAGTTTCAGATGATAGATTGTCAGTCTGACAATGAGCCAGAACCAACAAAAGTGACAGTATAGAAGCTTGTGATAATGTGCGAAACCGCATCATACGCATAGTATTTGTATTGCATGTACACTGTACATGGCATGTCAGCCACAGCAAGCAACAGGCAGACCCTGGCAGTGCCTTGCTGCATATCACACTTCATTTCTTATAAATTTTTCATTATTTCTTGGGCCTCCACCTTTTGGAAAGATACAGTGTAGGATGTCTCATGAGACTGATCAGGGATATGGCAGTACTTTGTAACACATGATGTGGTACAAACAGCAGCAGCAGGCTGCTGCTGTCATGGCCTGTCGTACCCTGGTGGGCCTGGCCTGTTTGTGGAAGCTTCAAATAATTATAGCTATGAAGGTATGCTTGATATCAACGACAATACTTTGATGGTATGCTGGCCTCAATAGGATGCCAGGACTGCTCACGATACGCTCAACTGAGACAGCCTGCTAGGGCCTAGCCACCATCCTCAAGGTATTACGGCAGAGGCTGTGGTCAAAACAGTGGCAACAAGTCAGGGTTTTGCTAATATAGTGCTGTGGTTTTGCAACTTGCAATCATAGCATACAATACTACTTGGTAGAATGTGGTTAGAATGATCATTGAGCAACTGCTTTGTCCTCTGACCAAAGGCATCATGACCATAGGCTATGTCTGGAATCCAGTGACGACTAAGGGCCAATTATTTGGCATCGGTGCCAACTATCGATATCGCAGTACAGTTGCAGTACTCACCAATGAAACTTTCCCGAGGGAATCAGGCCGTCGTCAGCGACCCTTCAAGTTTAGTAACCATGTAGGTCAGGGTAAGTAACCATGTAGCTGTCGTGCTGCTGAAGTAGTTATATAATACTTCTCCAAAGTACAAAGGCTTTATGACACCATCGGTAACACCAGCCCTGCAGCTCACAGATCTGCCAGTGTTATGTTTCTTGAGAAACTTTACGCATTTTCAGCGCTGCTGGGGGCAACTGAGAAATTGATGACTCCCTGGCTGTGCTGACATTCTGCGCGTACAATGATTCTCATGTGCTTTAATACATAGTCTATCAGACTTTGAAGTTGGTTTTGCAAACAAGGCAGTAGTAGACCAGATATTTTGCACATGACTGTCCTGTTCGGCATCATTTATATGCTACTTCAGGATGGTGCAGCAGTTTGAGCGAGAGGCAACTGCTTGCCTACACCCTTTCAGAGTGCGGATGGAGCAAGATGCCGTGAATACAGTGGGCAGAACCCCTGTAAGCAGTTAAACCTGTGATTGCCGGGAGGCCAATGTATGCCCCCGGCGGGTGTAACGGATCCATAAACAAAACAAAGAAATGAAATGTAAACGCCCTATGGCCAGTTCACAGAAAACCTGGACGCCAGGGACTGGTGTGTCACTGGAATTGGATAGGCTAGGCCATAAATCTTACTTACATATTCAGGGACCACAGGTTTGGTCTCTGTAGGATACATGTTCATATATGTAGTGTGTGCACTGACATGTGTATTGTTTGATGATGCTGACTGTCTCTTGTCAAAAAGGAGATGCTGGTTGTTGAGGGCTATCTGGTGCATGTTTCTGTCATTAATGACGGAAACATGTACCAGACATGATGACATAATATTATGCTTTTGAACATTGCATGGTTGCATTTGAGGTGACTGTTTACCGCATGTTGAACTTGCAGCATCTTGTCATATTGAATCTGGTGTATGCCTTGTTGTGCTCTGGGCCCTATGAGCCGTCATGATGGCAACTCATAGTTGGCTCCTCACGGGTGGTAGCCCTTGAGGTAATTTGCAGCACATGGCAGCAGTGGCAGCAGTAGTGACAGCAGTAGTGGCAGCAGTAGAGGCAGTGGTAGTGGCAGGTGTCGAGGTAGTGGCCACCACCATGGTGGTGGTAGTGGTGGTGCCACCACTAGTAGTGGTAGCATGTACTAATGCACACCCTCTGAATTTTCTGTCTAATCCACATTTTCAAGATGTAACATTGAATACTATACCGGGGCGTGCCACGCCCTAGTAGGGGCGCGATCGTAATTGCCAATGGTTGGACTTCTTGATCTGCGCAGATGCAGTACACGAAATTGAGCCAGACAGAGTTATGTGCAAAAACACGTACTACAGTATGGTACAGTTTCGATGGGGTTGCACAATTATATAAGTGCGAGCTGACACACCAAGCTGGTATGACACTTCAAGCTGGTATGACACTCCAAGCTGACGGTTTCCAGGAGATCTGTCGTTGAAGTTCTACAGTCGGTACCAAACGGAATCAAAGAATCACCACATTCCAGTGCTCGTACATCACATATATGCTCTGCTTTCAACACCAGCATCAGTTTCTACAGGTTATCACATCTTGAATGCAATCAAAGCAGCAACGGAAGCCTGAGGGTGTGTTGGGAACATCGCCTGAAGGGCACTATAAATAGGCAGCATCTACTCCTCCACGCCTGCAAAAAAAACCAGCTCTGCCACAAAATTACACTCATCAATTTGATAACGGTACGAGCATCATGCTGCGGCACACAATGGCCATGTCGCAGCGCGCCTGCTGATGCGAGTTTTGCCGTGTTCCTGCTGCACATGCGCGAACAGGTCTGGCAACGCTCAAGACACGCAGGATGGTCGCTACTGGTGCATCCAATGTAAGCACTGTGACAGGCAGGCTGCTGTTCGTGGTGCATTCTTCATGTGCCTGTTCTATTCCAACAGACTGGATTTAGTTACCTGGCAGACTCATGTACAGTTCACAACGGATGCATATGGCCAATAGTCCTAAGCATGTAGCACTTTTTATTGCCAGCACATGAAAAATGGCTGCAGCACACTATCACAAACTCGCACGCTGATCACAGGTGTCACTGATGTGATGCATATGCTTTTCTGCCATCACATTAATGTCTGCACTCAACATACATCTGTTTTCAACATTTCAACTTGCTCACAGCGCTTTGAGCAGTACGCTATCAGCCTAGATGAGGCGCTTCGTGGGATCATGTCCGAGTCAGAGTATGCAAGAGCAAAGGAAAAGACTGGGTATCACCCCCCCAGTGTCAGCCTACCACGCTCCATAGCCGATCGTGCTGGCCTTACCCTCACACAAACCGACTTCGAGCGGATCATGGGCACCAATGACCTGGTGGGCGTTGAGTACCTGGAGCAAGGCATGCGAGCCGCTGCTGCTGTTGCACGCATACTTATCCTTGACCCTGCCACTGGCGCGCGCGGCTACGCCACTGGCTTCATGGTGGCCCCCCGCCTGCTCCTCACTAACAGGCATGTGCTGCCCAACATTGACGTGGCGCGTGCAAGCATGGCAGAGTTTGGATACGAGTATGATGCGTCTGGCATTTCAAAGCCCACACAAGTGAGTCATTCTATGGCTCCCATTTCTGGAGAGCACCGGAAAGTGTCAGGCTCTTACCCACTCATTGCTGTCTTGCGCAAAGCTGCCATGGCGGCTGCAATATGATGCAGAATTTGCATGTATGATTTTGCTTGCTGACTTGTCGTGCAGCTTAGACTGCATACATTGTTGCTGACTACTTTATCAGCATGCAACAGGTCTGGCATATCTCCATGAGTCACTCTCAGTTACCAAAAGGAACCTATTTCCCAAAGTACAACGAGTTCAGCTCTCCAGATATTTCACAACACTGTCTACTGCACTGATCTTGTGTATCTGGTGCAGATATTCAGGCTGACACCTGATGATGTGTTCATTTTGGGCAACGCTGACAACCAGGATGCAGATTTTGCCTTGGTGGCAGTGGCTCCTTTTGCTGAGCGCAGCCGTACGCCTGTGACGACTTTCGGGTACCTGCGCTTAGACGACCAGCCAGGCAAAGTGGCGGAGAACGAATTCATAACCATCATCCAGCACCCGGGTGGCAATCACAAGCAGATTGCCCTGCGAGAGAATGAGGTTCTGGCCAAAGGCTCAAATGACAAGCGCCCGGTGCTGCTGTACCGCAGTGACACTGCACCGGGCAGCTCTGGTTCACCATGCTTCAATGACCAATGGCAGGTGAGATGCCAGAGTCAGCATTGTCTCCAGAGACAGCATCCTCTCCAGGGATTTGATGATGCAGAGGACACAGTGCTATGTGGCAAAAGCAACAGCATACTGTGTTTCAGCTTTATGCACTGGAGTTGTTTCAGCCAGTAGCAGAACCATGCTGGCTGCTTCTGACTACTAGTCAGCACTGAGTCAGTGCTTTAAGCAATGCGTTGTGTGCATTTATTGCATTTTTTTCTTTTGAGATATCACAGAGTGGTACTATTGTGACATGCTGTTACTCTGATACATGTGGGTTTGTTCTCTTTGGCTCACTGCACCAGGTGGTGGCTCTGCACAGCCGAGGTGTCCCCAAGAAAGAAAACGAGCTGCTCATCAGACGCGGCAACGCCAGATCCACAACCAGGGAGTCCATGTCACAGGGGAAGCTTGCAGTAGATGATCTCGCTTACGAGGCCAACTTGGGCGTACGCATCAGCTTTATTATGGACTCAATCCGTGAAGCTCACAGGGACACCCCTCAGCGACTGCTGACCGCCTTCCTTGCTGATGTGCAGCGTGGCGGCTCGCCTGTAGTGCAGTTGGATGCCAGGCAAGCACCCTGGAGTCCCTTTGGCCAGCAAACCCCAGCAATTGGCACATGGGCTGCACAGGACACAGCTGCTGCTGATACTGAGGCTGGCATTGCCGTTGAATATGCTGATGGCTTTGATCCCAACTTCCTGGGGGTACCTGTGCCACTGCCCAAGATTACCCCTGAGGCTGAGCTTTATGGTCGTGCTTTGGAGCTGCCAACAGGTGAGCTCATCAGTATTTTTTTTTGAGAGGGAGGGGATGTGTGTACGGCAGCATTCAGGTGTCATTCAGACAGGAACAATCTGTCGTCCTCAAATTATGAGTAAACCGTCAGTTGCAGCTTCTTTCACTGCACTTAACGGAGTGCTTTCAAAGCTGATGATGACTGATCAGTGCAAACGCAACATCTCTGCATGCATTGTGTAATACTAAGCCAGTACCATACCAGTCCTGTGATCTTGTGCACTGAGCAGTGCATTATGCACCAGTACTGGTGTTGTTCAGTGGCACAGCCTGCTACTCCATCTGCTGCTGGCAGCCAGCATCTGCTCATGCATGCACCATCTTTGCGCTCATGTGTGCGCTTGTGGACGATTTTGCAGGCGGTTATGAGCTCAAATACCCACATTTCAGCGTCATTATGAATGAGCACCGCCGCTTGGCATTTGTCTCTGCCTGCAATATTGACGGAGCCCTCAAGATCTCAATCAGACGGAGCAACAAGTAAGTCACCTACATGGAGTCGCAGCAGCAGCATCAAATTCACATAGTTACCATGCATCCGGGCAAAATGGTCGCTGATCAACAATCATATATGGTCAAAGTTTTGCTCAATCAGCAGCAGTATTTGGCAGTGAATATCTGGCGGCATATTGGCATCGACGTTTGGTAGCGTCATTCAACGGCTTCATTCAGCAGCCTGTTCATAATATGTCATACACATTGTCGCATTATGTTATGTTACATCGTTGCTTCATGCGTTACAGTGGGATTATCTGCAACAGCAAAAGTGCACCTAGCACACAGTACCAGCTCTACGAGGTAACTGGGATTGAGCAGCTGCTCACCAGAGGCTGCACCTGTCACTGCTGAAACTTGAAATAAAAAATCTGACTGTCCACAGGTTCTTTGTTGACAAGCGCATTGACGCCTCACAGCAGACCGATGACTACCTGTACTTTGAAGATGGGGGGCCAGAGGATGAATTTTTTGACCGGGGCCATCTCACACGACGTGACGATGTGGCTTGGGGTGACACCAAGGCAGAGGCAAAGGTGAACTCAGGTGGCAGATACCAGCAAATGGCGATCTTGTGTCAGCTGTCCTGCAGCTTGCAGCATAGCAGCAATGCCCTGCGTGAAGCAACTGCAAAACTGGTTTGGAAATACAATACTATGATACTGCAGTAGAGTAATAGACTGTTTTAGGTAGGGTTTGGGTAGGCTCAGGGTTTAGCTTTAGGGTTTGGGTTTAAGGTGCTGCAAGGCTGTACATAGTCAAGATTGTGTACAGCCTACCACACCACTGGCCTCAAGTTGCAGCTGACGCCTACACATTTGTTGACCTGGACAGGCTGCAAGTGATGCCAGCTTTGCCTTCCCCAACATCAGCCCTCAGCACCGCGCCTTCAACCAAAGTCAGCTGAATGGTGTCTGGGGCCAGCTGGAGAATTATGTGCTGGACCAAACCATCGATGAGGTACGATGGGAGCATGAGCGTATCATTTTGTCCATGGCATGATTGAGGCCAGCCAACATACAGTTAGTCTATTCGCAGTTGACACTCACAGTGGAAGGCAAAATCACCTGTCCTGTGGAGTGTATACATGCTATGGCTGTGTGCTTGAGCGGTTGCTACAAAAGCTTTGAAGGTCATGATGACCAGCAACTGCTTTCATCCCTGAGCCTCATTACAGATGCAGCATATGTCTCAATAGCAGCGTCTCACTAACAATATGTGTTGCATGTTTGCATTGCCGTGCAGGAGATCAAGGCATGCATATTCAATGGCCCCATCTTCGATGTCACTGACCTCTGGTACAAGGGTGTGCCAATTCCAAAAGTGAGTGCTGAGCTGATCTGGATTCTCTTGCTGATCACATTGCCATGTCTGTTGCGGCTGTCTGAAAGCTATCATATGTACATGCAGTATGTAGTTGATGGTGATGCTGTTACTGTGGAAATAGTATACATGCAGTATGCAGTTGAAACAAGTGTTGTAATTAATGTACATGAAGTATGTAATTGATGAAAAAGCAGTGACTATTGTGCATGCAGTGCGTGATTATTTTCTGTTGGACCAGTTCAGGACAAACACGCAGCATTGATGTGAGTAGATAATAAATTGCTGGGTTGTCTGGCATACAGGAGTTCTTCAAGATAGTGGTAATCGCAGACCCCAACAGGAGGGGCCGGGTGCGTGCAAGTGCCTACATTGCATCCCAGGCTGATCTAGTGGCAGATGACCTGCTGAAGAGAGTGGCTAGAAAACAAGGCGTGGAGGAGCCAAAGCCAGAAGAGGAGCTACCAATAGAGCGCCCCTTTGTGACCAAGGGCGGAAGGCGCAAGTATGTGGAAGTGTGGCAAGTGACCATTGCAGAGGTGGAGAGGCGCACTGGGCTGCAGTTTAATGCTGCAATGCGCAATGGCTCAGTTGTCCCTGATGATGGCACTGAAGGCTCATCTGTGCCAGGCCCACCATCTCCAAGTGATGGAGGGGCCGGTGATAGTGCCGGGGAGGCAGTGGCTGCAGTGCGGGCTTTTCCACGCAAGAAACTGAAGTCACTGCAGGATGTGGTGCTGTGAATGATCATACTGCTACTGATGAGAGCCTCTTGAGCGTTGGTGCTTGTTGAGTCTGACTCAGCCTGAGGCTTTGATTGAGGGCGCTGTGATTGTGAATGCTGCTGAAGTGCAGCTAGTGGTCTGAAGTCAACTGATTTGAAAAAAACGTTATCATGGCTGCTGCCCTATTACCAAACCCTATTGTCAGAATGGCTGGTAGAGGCTGCTGCAGCTTTGGCAGTCATGAAACCCGCTAATCATGGTTGGCCTGCATACAATGCATGCTCTCTTGTGCCTGGTATAAAAAGCATACAATCCAAAGCATCGAGTCCCTAAACTCTACTATGTGTGTAGAAAGAGGTATGTGAACCATTAACAAAATTGTTGTGTACGTTCTGAGGAAGTGCCAGATGCTGCCCCCGCCTGGGGTCTGTCACACCATGGTCTGCTATTGATGCAGTACAACATATGCCAACTGCCCTAGTGATAAGTCCTGCCATATGCACAATGTTGGAGCATATTTTGAGGTGTTGTCAAGTGCAATGTCCCCTGTCAGGCATGCCAAATGACCACCTGGCTCATTCTTAACCAAATATTCTCTTGGCTGTATCTTGGCTGCAACCCCATTCATTCGTTCTCAAGTCTGGTATGGCTCAGGTGGATTTTGCAGGTCATATGTTGTCAAGAATGTGTGTTGCTCATGTCTTTGTGTGGCAGACAGCATCAGGCTGAGCTTAGCACTCCAAGTCTCTCAGGGCCTGAGAGCATCAACTGCAATGGAGTAGGCTGACACTGTGGCACGCAATCCCTGGAAGTTACTCAGTGCTAACCCTACCTTGCTTTGATTATTACCATCTTGATTACTATGGCAGGATTGGGGAAAGTCTATAACAGCTTATCCAGCTGCCTGTCTTGTGGAACATCCTGGAGCAAGCTATCCAGTCTTGTGATGCAGCTCTGCCTTGTGTCACAGTGCCGGCCACACCTGTGGAGTGATGTTTGTGAATCTTATTCACCAGCAGCCAGTGGTGCAGCCTGTCATTGGATAACGCAATGCACAAAATTCAACGCATGGATAATTTCTGCCTTTACACTCTCTGGCAATGGTTCACAATCCCAGCTGTTCCTGAAGTTTTATGCTGGCTGCAGGCAATGTTTGTCACCCACTTAACAGAACCTCAATTAATTTGTCCTGCAACTTCGCTCCCTGCATGCGCTGACTTTTGCATCACTATGATGTATTGTACATATTTATCGCCGAATGCTGCCCTGGGTTCTGTTCCATTATGGTCTGAGTCAGCAGTGATCTCTATCAAGTATAACATGTTTGACCAAGTTATACAGCTTACGTGCATGATGCACATTGGTGTTGCAAATTCCGCGTGACGATATAATAATATTGATTGGCCTTTGTGGCCTGCACTGCCATTGTTATGCGTCATTTGGACCGGTTGCTACATGCCTGTTGCGTCATGACCGATCAGCTACAGTCTATTTCAGTCAGATCCTGGCAACTGACTTTGACGGGGATCTCGGATCTGGAAGATTCAAACACAGTGGTCAGGGTGTCACACCCAGCATGCTGCTGGCAGATCACTTGCAAGTAGGGTTTGTTTGTTGCTTGATGCAAGCCGAATTGTCCTGCACAGGTTGCCTAATGGTGCCGCACAAATAGTGCTTTGGAGCTGTTTGCATCTTATGCCTGCTTTGTGCCTTCTTTACCATGATCAAGGATAGTGTGCAAGGAGTTTTGAAGTGCACCTTCCGAATGTCACACTGTTATAATCAATGATACAGGAAAGTGGATTACATTCCCTGGGTAGATTTGAGGCGCGGGGCCGAGGGCAGTAAATGCCATGGCTGCAAAGTGCTGATTAATATTTGATACAGGAAGACCTGGGGTCAACCTGCAGTAAATCCAGTGTCACACTGTGACTGTAGTGCAGTACCAGTGTACCACGCACCTGCCTTACTGAGGTACAATCCTCAGACATGCCATTTCATTGTGTCCCTGGTGAGCCTCAGCCACTTACTACACTGTTGTACAAACTATTTGCTGTATATGAAACTGTACACAGCAAATAGATCAGTTTCCTGGCAACTTGTGCAGGGAATGGACACCCGATGAAACTGATCAGCCTTTCTGGGGTCATCTACTACAGTATGTTGTCCAGCAAACCGTTTGATTGGCAAAGCATGTCACAATGGTCACATGCTTTTGGGTCGCACCAAGTGCAAGTCTTGTTGTCTGTACCTGCAGTGTTATCACTACATTGAAAGTGACAGACATCATGCCAGAAGGGCCTTCTTGTCTGTTGCCCTGTAGTGCCCCATGGGGTCTTGACCAGCGCTGTTCTCTGTGTTATTCTCAACATTATATCATCAAGTATCTCAATATTGTAGACGTTTGACTCATATAGCTCCCTCTGCCTGCATGATGTTTGCAGTCGTCTCACCATGGCATACGTTCGCTTTATTACCCCGTACCTGGGTCTGTCAGGGTCTGCTGCTTGTCTGGTAGTACATTGTGTGCAGGAAGCAAACGAGTTTCAAACTTACTATGTTAGTCAGTGCAGTCGTGACCTGCACTTGCTATCTCATGCGTTGATGCAACTTCAGATGTTCCACTAGAATCTTTGCAACACCATGTGTACATGCACTGGTGAGCTCAACAAGCAAATCAACAGCCCCCCAGGTGGAAAAGATCGGATCTTAGTGATGTTTCTGTCAATGCATGCCTCACCCCATGTACCTGTTGTGCAGGAAAGATTGAATCATGCTGCAGTTGTTGAGATCGGATAATCATGCACTCCGCCTTGTCCGAAAGTGGATTGAATTCACTGGGTAGATTTGAGGCGCGGGGCCGATGGCAGTAATGCTATGGCTGCAAAGTACTGCTGATTATTATGCTGCAGTTGTATTGTATCTCACCTGCAAATACACGCAACCTGCCTTTCTCATGGAGGCATGGATTGATCCCAGCTGCCAGCTGAACTCCCATAGCTGGCATATGATTGTGGTGTTAGTATACTACGTGTTAGTAAACTACGTGGCAGTATCATACGTATTGCATCTTGCGCAACACTGTTGGCTCCTTGGGGGTGGCCTCTGGGGCCAGATTGCATGGTATGGTATGGTCTGCCTGTTTTTCATATTGATGTCTTTGACTAGCCGCTAGGTCGATAGTATCGAACAGTTGTGCTTGATGTCAGATGCTTATAAAAGAAATTGAGCCATGCAGAACCATGCCATGGCAAATGTGCTGACATGCGTTGGGGACTCCACCCTGGTGTAATGCTTGTGCTGTCATAGGATGGCTCAGGAACTTTGCTTTGAAGGTATCGAAATGACCCAGAGAAGTTAGTGTGTAAGAGAAGTTGAGCTATGCAGCAAGTGTGTGTATAGTGTTCTCCTGTGGTCAGCTGCCATGGCATTCTGGCCTTGCTTCTCAGAGACAAGTTGGCTGAGCCGCCGAGACCCTCGTTGCCATGGCCAACGAGCTGTACTGAACGACGGAACCGTCAAAGGGCCACCTGGCTGCCAAGAGTCGCTCTCGGCAAGGCTTTGAAAAATACAAGTTACTGTTTGTACTGTTTGACGTTCTCGTGCACAAGGAAGGAAGGAAGATACCCTTTCCGGCCGCAAGGCCCTTGGTTTTGTTTTGTTTTGTTTTGTGTCTGTTACAAGGGGGTGGTCTCCTGATGACCAGCCAGCTCTGCTGCTCAGGTCTCAGTACTGTTAGGCCAGTACTGCCCCGGCCAAAGGTCAACCAGGTTGACCAATGACACTCACTGTCTCACACCCAGCTAGGACAACACTGTCCAACAATCCACCATCCAGCCATGCAGACTGCAATGACCAGTGGGTACTTGGCCTACCCAATCCCCACACCCCAGCAACCTTCCTCCAATTGCAGGCATCAAGTATGTGC
>JABEVS010000601.1:0-33528 GCA_018290735.1 Coelastrella sp. MACC-549 | reverse complement strand
ACCGTCACAGCCATGGACGTGGTGTACGCCCTCAAGCGCCAGGGCCGCACCCTGTACGGCTTTGGAGGTTAAGCAGCTTGCTGCTGACCTGCTGCCTGCTGTGGAGTGGTTGGTCATGGTGATCGGCTAGCAGTGCAGCCCCCTAAAATGGTGTTTCTCAACACCACCATTATCCTGGAATGCACGTGATTTGGTCAAAGCACTCAGTTTCTTTTACAGCGTCCCAGCAGATGGTCGTATGGTGGGGCAGTGTTATTTCTGATACTGTGTGATGCCCAACCATTGGCAATGAGCCTGCAGTTTGCTTTCTAGCGAGCACATGATATGACTGTCACTTAATTCAAGAGGACATCGCAGACCAGCCAGTGGCAGCATAGTGAGTTGTCCTGACTGACACTGTCTTAATGAGAGACCGCTGGCAGCTCATGCAATAATTGTTTAGGTTGTTTTTAGACAGCTGAGCATTTGTGCTGTTGCTTGTCCAGTTCTACTTTAGAGTTGAGCCTCTTACATACTTTTGCCCACTGAGGCATTGGATGTTTATTTGGTGGTTCGCATCATCCTTGTAAGCAGCTTGGTTCATGAAGCAATGCAGCACTGCGGTCAGTGTTATCCCAACATGCATGTTGCATCCTGCCCACTAACTCAACAAGCTCACTTCATAATCTGTTTCAAACTTTGGAGAACACCACGGTGAATTTCTTTTACATATGAAAGCAAGTCACTTAATCAAGACCAACATACTGCTGGCTGAACCACTCCTCGGAGCAAGCCATGTGTCCTGTATCAATGCACAGCTGTTGTTGAGAGAGACCGCCTGCATGTTCGAAGCGCTCGTCCCAGTGTCATCTGAATCTTTGATGAGCCGTCAGACTACAACAGGAACATCATCAATTTATATGAGATACGACAACAGGATAACAACCAAGACAGGCCCAGACTCAGATTGGTGGCCATCTACATTATCTGCTGCGTCACATGTGCTGTTCTCAGCTGCCGGCCCATGACTTCCCATGGAAAAATATGGCATGTTGCAGGAAGTGAAGTGTTCAATGACAGCTGGTGATGACTCAACATGTTGGTGCCAATTGATTGACTTGCAATAATCCTGAAAAGACCAAGTGCTGTGTGTCACGCTACCAGCTACTGTTGCTGTCTTCTGCTGCTGCTGCTACTAGCTGCTGGCCTGCTGAGTCGTGCTCTACCTGCGTTAATGTTGAGTGTTGGTGCACGCCTAGCTGCACGTGCAAGCGTGCCCATGACTGCCTTTGACGCCTTACCCATACCCTGTGACAGACTAACACTAGCAAGAGGCCCTGACATCCACAAACTGCCGAGGCCTGATCCGGCTGCTGCTGTGATGCTGCCAAATGGCAAGCATCCAGCAGCTCGCCCTTGCTGCTGCTGCTGCTGGTGTTGCCTGCTGCTGCTAGGTCCTGCTGCTGCTGATTCATCTAGCACCTCTGCAAGGAGCTGTCCTGGCTGCACTCCACTAGCTGCTGCTGCCTCTTCTGCTGCTGCTGCTGCTTCTGCGGCATCCAGATTTCCTGCCATGCGCAATGCTCTGCGGCCGTTGAGCTCTGCGCCTCGCCTGATTCGCTGGTTGATCATGTACTCTACAGTGCCTGGCTCAGGATCCCAGTCGAAGTTGTACCTGCAGGGCAGCAGCATGGAGCACACTCAAGCAAGACCCCATACCCAAGTTAGACTCTCAACCCAACATCTCTTCTGCAACCGACTCACTTACAATGTGGGAGTTGTAAGGTTCATATGCCAGAGACAAATCTCATCATCTGAAGCGTATCCTGGTCATGCTGCAAGTTGTACATGTCAACAGGCAGCTGTGCTGCAGTCAGCTACACTCACATGGAGTAAACATGTTGGTGGTTTTTAGCGACACGAGCCATCTCCAGCCTTATGTTACGGTCATCAGGCAGTGGGTGACATTGGCCCAGAGGCCCAGGGGCCATCCACTTTGTGTCATGAGGGAAGTGCAGGGGGTCCTGCATCAATTCCACAGGTGCACCATTTGCATCCTGAGCAAACCGGAGAGTAACTTCACCATAAGGCTTCCACCTCCACATGCGTGCCTTGGCCACAACCTCCTCCACCTCATCAATGGTGCCCCTGCAGGAAACAGCACACATGAGCCAATGCGACCAGCTGTAATCAGCAGGGTCTCGGCAGCACTAGATCTACAAAGTGCACAGGGATTTGCTCTCCAGCCTCATCCTCTAAATAAGTAAATAAGAAATTGCTGACATCAAAGAGCCTTTCAAATCTGAACAGCAAGAGCAGCTGCGACAGGATGCAACAGCTGCAGCCCTGCTGCATCAGCACAGCCCCACTGCATGAATTGCAAGTGCAATATCAAGCTATTTGGTGCTAGCTGGGCGGCATGCACTCCTGGGTTCTCAAGTATCTTTACTCACAGTATCTCAGCGAGGTCACAGAGCTCCATCATGTCACTTTCTGTCTCAAAGCGTGTGTCAGTGTCCTCAGCTGCCCAGTTCTTGGTGGCTGCCTTGCTGTCGCGAATGTAGGGGTCATCATTATCAGCCCACACTGCCAGTGCATGCACATACACAGAGGTGAGCCAATACAATAGCGGGCGACAGTGAACGAGGCCCACTAGGGGTGTATGCCAGCGATCACAATGGCACAGTCTCTGCCATGCAGCAAGCACAAACGCATTGTTTGGAGGTAGAAGCACACTGCCTTGTTTCAGAGCATCTTGGCTGCCACTATCACCAGAACCAGGGGTGTGGAGCTTGCCAGGAGATGCTGCAGTGCCAAAACAACTCAAACCAGCCTTGCAACCACCCTGCTGTGCTGCATCCTTTGCCCATATTTGTGCCACACACACCTGAGTCATGCCCCCTCATGCTCTCTAGCAGCAGGTCTTCTGTAACTGCTCCCATCTTTACTGGGTTGATGCCCTTCAGGTCGTCGCTGTCTAGATAGGTGGTGCTGTCATCAAGCAGCAAAGCCTTTTTTCCGCCATACACTCGCATCATCAACTCATTGTGCTGTGCCTCCCGCCCCTCAAGGTAGTCCTTCAGTGACAGGCCTGGTGGAGGGACAGGAGAGTGCAGGTGATGGTGTTATGAAGTGCCGAAAGACAATGCAGAAGGACTCGGTGCTCATGCATGAACCCTGACAAAGAGCCATGTGGGTCCATTAAAACAGCAGAAGCATTGGTATGGTGTCAGCAGGAGATGCAAGTACCTGCATCAGTCAGAGCCCAACACACATCAGTGCTGGGTGGCTAGCTCATGCAGCTGCTGCGCTTATGTGTTCTACTTCTGCTGACCTGTTGTTGGGTTGAGGATGTCATTGCCCAGGATTTGCTCCTTGTCCTCACTCTCATCAATCTTGTCTTGGAGCGCCTCAACAGCAACCTGCACACAGGTACACACAGCAGGAACCTGGGAAAGCAGCATGATGGTCGAGAGCACATGCCTTGCTGCAAGACATTGCAGCTTGCATTGTCGAATGCAACACACCCCTTTGACTCGTGAAGAGACACACCATGACGCACGATAAGCAAAGGCTGCCTGGCAATCCTTTGTCCTTTGCATACTTGGGCTATATCCATCCAGTAGGAGGTCCCTGTCGTTCTGTAGCCACCAACCTGTGTCCTGAGCTTCTCATCCAGGGGGAACATTTCACTGTCTGTGTTGTCAAACCAGCCCGGACCAAGCTTGCCATCCTCATCGCGTCCAACCAATATCTCAACAGAGTCCTCACTTGCGCCTGCTGAGGCAATGCCGATGCCGCCAACCTCATTCAACTGCACCTTGCTGCCGAAACCGGTATAGCCACTGCCATAGCCGTGCTTGTCAGAGTGGATCTGCAGGAAGCAAAACATGTGACATGTCACATGTGTCATGTGTCATGTGTCTTGTTTCCTGGGTCAACCCAAGGCATGCCAATGCCATGCTGGCCGCCGGGGGTGGGTCACATCATGAGAGAGAGTCGAATCACTCTTGCTTTGGACACGTTGAACATTGTCTAGGCTGCCAACCACAAGCAGTGGTCCCGGCACCACACAGCATCAAGTGCCACTCACACAACAAGAACAGCTGTACCAACACAGGGGTACCGACACCAGCTACAACGAGTCACATCAGTACAAGCTACAGATCTGTGGGTATTTCTCACTGGATCCCACCTGCTCCAGCACATCTGCTAGCTTGCTTGCTGCCTTCTCTTCATCACTCATGTGCTTCCACCTCTTGAGCTTCGTGTCATGAGCAATGTTCTTCACCAGGGTGTCAAAGGGGCTGGCGGCATCATCATCACGCACGGCAACAAGAACACTTTCGGCCTCACCTGCAGCAAAAGTTGGGAGGCAAGAAGCACCATGCCTCGACAGCTGCGCACAGTAGTACAACCTTGTGCAAGCTGAGGCGATTTGTGTTGGTGGGCCAGTGGAAGTTTCCACAATCAACTAGGCTGGCTGGACCGCCTCAACAAACGCAGCCCTGCATACAAGCTGCAGTACAATACACTAGGTACTTCATCAAGAATCCTTCCAACAAAGCACTGCGCTCCTGTGAAGACCACAGCACAGGGGATCCTGAAGGTATCTGGCTGAGTGTGCCATGCCCCCACCTGCATCCCCCAATGGTTGCCCTCTGTACCAGGTCCTAAACTCAATGTTCTTCATGATGTTCTTGTAGGTGCGCTGGTATGCAGCTACTGGCTCAACACCGCGCTCAACAAGATAGTAGAAGGGAGACATGTCAATCTTCATACCGCACCTGACAGACCACCAGCAACAGCAGCAGGATATGGCATGACACAGCAGCTCAGTCGGACACCACACACAAGAAGTCTCAGCCAGGGCTACAGAGGTATTGCAGTGAAGCAGTGCTCCATACAAAGCCACCGCTCTCCACAGCACAGTGCCTTATCCAACATCTGATAGCATGCTTGCTGCACAGTGGCTGGCTGCAAGCAGCTTGACTGGAGCGACCCACCGTCAGTCGGTACAGGCCAGCGTACAAGCAATCACAAGTGCTGAGTCAACAATACTCCCCTAGTTCCCCCGGCTGTCCTGCAAACTCACCCGTGTTTCTGTCCTGCAAAGAACTCTCCGATGTAGACCTCCCCTGAGTTAAGGCTGGTGAACTGACCCAGGCCGTGAGCATAGCCAGCCTGGAACTCGCCTTCGTACTTGTCACCAACCTGTGTGGGCAAGAAGGACAGAATGTTGCTGTGCAGCTGTGCAGAGCTTGCCTGCTTTCGTCACAAAGCCACTCACTTTGCAGCTCTGGAGATTGAGAGCAGCTTGCATGCTGCTGGCCGAGCCATGCACATGACAGATGTAAATGTCAACAGTTTTTGTAGCTGCAGGCGCATGTACGATGTCTACTGACCAGCGCAGAGGAGCAGTGCTGTGACTGCTGACATGGTTATCAGCACTGACGACCACAGCATGGGGTAACATATCAAGCACTGGAGGGCTGCAGAGGTGACAATTGATCGTTCCACCAACCATGAATGGTAACACCAGCACACCTTGACATCCCTGAAGTGGAATCCTCCTCCTGTTCCATTGCCAAAGATCATGACACCCATGCCATGAGGAATGTCCTCACGAGTGATGCCCTCAAACCTGTAGGTGGAGTTTACACATGCACAATTGCAGCACATCATCCACGCCTTTGTGTCAGCAGAACCCACTGGTTTCTGCAGCATGCCGGGTATGACTGGCATTCGTCGCTTACATGCAGCTGGCTACTGAAGGTTTATGCCACGCATGTCGCACAGTCATGCCACCATTGGTGCTGTTGACTGCGTTACGCAAGAGTGTCACACCAGCCCTTGCTGACAGTGCTGGAGCTCACTCAGGTGTAGTTGCAGTGATCTGGCACCAGCTGCCAATCCTGGCCCCAGGTACTCACGTTGTCCCGTCATCATACACATAGCTATTCCACTTCAGTGCTTCTCCTGGGAATGGTGCCAGGGGGTGATTGCTGTGCCTGAGGCTGTACTGCCAGTTGAGTGGGTCCTCCAGTTTGAGGCCAAGGCCAGCACCAACATACTCAGGCTCCCACTCAGATTCAGTATTGTCCTGCAGGATTGTTGGCAGCAAAAGAACATCAAGGAGGAATGGTCTGAGCTGTGGCCCCGGAGTCCTGAGAATGCCTCTGCTGGGAGTGCTTGCCATTAGCGAGATGGCACTCATAGTGCCATGATGGTATCATTCCACCAACTGACTTCAAGATTCACTAAAAGGTTCATGGTGTGAGAATTCAGGGGCACTGCCCTGCTGGCCACTGCAACCTGAAGTCATGCTGCACGAGCGTCAGACCACACCTGCTGGCTCTGCTACAGAACCTGCTATGAGCCACAACCACAACCGGCTGTCTTGCTGTTTCCTGCTGTATGCTGCTGCTGGTAGCAGTGCCTACTGACCTCATCCGACTCGAACTCATCCGTGGCC
Organism: Coelastrella sp. MACC-549; assembly: GCA_018290735.1. NCBI lineage: Eukaryota > Viridiplantae > Chlorophyta > Chlorophyceae > Sphaeropleales > Scenedesmaceae > Coelastrella > Coelastrella sp. MACC-549. Next base: position 27,074 of record JABEVS010000601.1, on the reverse strand, counting down.
CACAAAGCATCTCGGGCGTCATCAGAGTCCACATGCCTTGGCCTGACGCTGCCATAGAAATCACTCCAGCCCTCACTGCCCTCCCCCAGCTCCTCCTTGGGTGGCCCCTCTGGCATGATGGTGGGCTTACCCTCCCTGGGAGTGCCAAGGGATCCAACAGCAGCAGCACAGGCACAAAGGTGAGTCTGCAGTACTTTGACATGGCCGCTGTTGGTGTTGTCTGATGCATGTTCAATGCAGGAGTGTGGCGGCAAGTTGTGATGGTTTATTCTGTGATAGCTGCGTTGATGAAGCACCCACCGTGACGTGGATTGCAGTTAGAGTGATCACAGCTGCTGACTGGGACTGGACTGTGCTGGCTGCCACTCACTTGTCCCACAGGTACATGCCGTGCACCGCCTCCAGGTTTCCCATCTCGTATGCCTCACTCTCAAACTCGTCTGTGACCCACACGCCATTCTCCACATCTTCCTTGGCCTTGGCTATGGCTGCTCTGCGGGCTGCTGGGTCCTTGGGCAGTGACTTGATTGCAGCCTCAGCAGCATCTTCGGTGGCGGTCATGAACTGCATACAGTGATACAACGGCATCATTGTCACTTATGATCGTGAAATGCAAGCTGAGGGCAAGCTGGCTGCCTGATGCCATGGTGTTGACCCTGCTATGCAGAGCACCATCATGAGCCCCTCCTGTTGCTGCCTGTTTCTTAAGGTGGCTGAGCCACTGATGACCCTGTCTGCTGCGGTTGCTGCAGAGGTGAAGGGCACACCACAGGCGGAATTTGCTGCCTCAACAGCTGCCCAGGAGATGCAGTCTATGGCCAAAGCTCCAGCAGACTCGCTCCTGCCTGGGATGAAGCCATGAAAGCAGGCTGCAGCTACTTACTATAATGCATGTGTGCATGCTGACAACAAACACCCCACTGCAGAGCCTGCACGATACATCTAACGCAAAGTACTAGCATGTGCTGGAGACTGTGGTAAGATGCCAGGTTGTGCTGCAATTGCTGCAAGTGATATTGCTGCCGCTGTTGTCATTTTGTGCTGCTTATTCCGCCGATGTGCCTCATAGAGATTGTGGCACAGCTCGCCTGCTGCAATCATCTGCGTCGGTGGTATTTGCTGTTGTCATGCTGCGTTCTTGTCCTCTCTGCCACAACCCCAGTGGTGTTGCAGTCAATGCAGTAGTGTGCTGCTGATGCGCTCAATTCCAATGCTGCCGGTTATGTTGCAACTGACAGCTCCGTTGCCTCTTAATTTGATTCATCATTGCCATTGATTCGGTTGAGAATGCACATCGCAGCATTGGGTAGCGGGCGTACCTGCCCCTCATAATCCTGCTGCTCCACAGGATACGTCTTGGGCAGCTTTGTCTTGGGCTTCTGCTGGTCCTCCTCATCCTTGTAGGCTTCATTATACAGCCATACTAGGTCTTCTGTGTTAAGACCGTTCTCAGGCCATTTCCTCCCGTACTTTTTCTCCCATCGCTCATACAGCTTGAAGACGTCCTCTCTGTACTTGCTGTCGGGCTCATCACGCTCAGAGTCGAAGACTCTGAAGTATAGGTCTGGCGCAGGAAACGGTGTATCATCTTTCACAACAGTAGGATCGTTCTTGGGATCTATGTCCCCCATTGTGTTGCGTTTTGACGATCTTCCGCAGCCACTACGGTATCAGATCAACCTGCGGCCTGGAAGCATTGTCATTTAGTTACATCATGGCAACCAAATCCCGTACAGCAGTTTCCCAGCCAATGTGTGAGCAGTCTGCAGGTGATCGTGCCGGGAGTGTCATAGGGTTCAGAAAAATCGGAGGAGAAGTGTGAATGCGAAGAAATGCTGCTGCATTATACTTAACATTGACAACATCTGCTGGCGAGGCGCAATACGGTGGCCTGCACAGAGTCCAACGGGAAATGCCTTTGTACTGCTGGTCGTTCCTCTGCATTGTGAATAATACCTTGTGATTCCTGCGGTTCAATTCATTATCAAGTTCTTTAATAACCCCTATTGCTGCTACTTGGTGATACCGACTGCTGCTGCCATTGGTTGGTACGCTGCACCTGCTGGTCCGGGTCAACCAATGCAGGCTTTACTGCACTGATGGATTACGAAAATTTTGAATACTCACCTATGACAGCCAACTCAGACCTCATGGATACAGAAAGCTGATCAAAACACTATGTACCTGAGGAGCCCGATCAATACGCTGGGGCGCCACCCCTACCGACAACCAACTGGAACTGATCAAAACTTCTACTCTTTCACGGGTAATACTGTGGTGCAGGAGGACTCGGGGCCAGCAGCACAAGCATGCCAGGGTGTGCGGCAGGGTATGCCAGGGCATACCCTGTGTGGCAGCCATCCAGGCAGCAGTGCTGCTCCTTAGCATCATATGATGCATGCATGCCAGTGAGCTCATTCTAACTGCTGCATGGGCTGAATCGCTTGCACCATATGCTGCCTCTGACAGTGTCTGAGTCTGACGTCAAGCTACCGTAGATCCAGGCCGCTGATCATAAGGAAAGTCCACAAGAGTTTATTACAATTACATGTAATGGCGCGTCGCCACATGCTTTCTGTTGTACAACGTCACATGCATTGTCAGAAGGCATATTGAATATGATCTTATTTGGCAGAGCGTGTATGGTTCCCAGTGGACAGCTGCTGACCCTTGGAACATCTGCCAGTGGCAGCACTGCACATGGCTCAATTCCTTTTACATGGCTAGCACATGGCTAGCGGTGCAATGTGCTAGCCTAGAACATTACACTGAGGGTACAAGATTATCCCTAAAGAGCAGTAGTCGTTGACGAGTGCACGAACCTCTCTTATACATGCACATTCATGCAGCACACCAGAAGTGTTGCCAATGGGTTGCATGCAAACCCGCCATCATGGTGTTCAGTGGACACTGGGTTAGCCATCAAGCTGATGCATGGCCAGTGGCCGCACTATAACCCGTGACAACACACTAGACCTGTGCTTCTTCACAACACCCCCGGTCTCAAATGCACATTGTAAAAGAAATTGAGCCATGCAACAAGTTGAGATGCAATGGCACATTGTGTGGATTGGACCTGATCATATAACTTATACATGCGACATCCATGTTTAATTGTGAAGCGATCACTTGCACACAGGTACCCTCTGAGCTGCAATATGCAACCAGCTGGCTGATGTGCACGCGACAGGAGCTGCTGCCCTAAACAACAAACCCTTGTTCAGGGCTGGGCATGGGATGTTTGGCGCTGCCGCAGCGTGTACAGGCTGTACAACTGGTACAATCTGATGTTGCACAGTGTAGCCTGGTGAACATAACCACAAGATGCAAGTGCTGGGTACTATGCGGCATGCAGACAAAGCGTGCACTGGCAGGATTTGACAACCAATCATACCATTGCTTTTGTACATGCTATGGCATAAGGAAATGTCAATGGCACACAAAACAGCAAACTATGGCTGCTGCAGCTGTGGGGTTGACATGACACAAGCAATATCTAAGTACAGATTTTTGTGCACAGTCTCAAGATAACTTCCTGACTCTGTTATGAACAGCACCTGTTCTTGGACGCCTAGAAATGCGTAATCAATGAGCTTGGCCGTGCCTGGCTGTGCCCAGGCATATTGGTGTGGTGACAACGCCTCAATGATTTTTTGGAAGCAAGGCAGAGTTGCCGCACACACATCAAGCTCTCAAATATCAATGACAGAATGGGCAATAAGTACATGCTGTGCTGATGCTTGTCAATGCATCAACGGCCATATGGCCGTAACAGCACATGCTAGCATGTTTGAAGTGCTTCTGCAGCACTGAGAGATGTGGGGTACACACATTTATGAGTATTCAATATAACTTATCATGTTCAACATGCGATGTTGAACACAGCAGTACCCTGTTGTGAAGTTGATGCATTAGCATAAACATCTGTTCAAGCTGTTGGGCACCATATCCCGGATACCCTGCAGTGTAGGACACCAGCACTGCTGGCACATTGTACAGGTAATGTGCTTGCCATGAGGATCAGTGCGGCACATAATGCAACATGACACAGTCATGCAGACTCTCCCCGCTTTCCCTGCAACATCTTGGCATGATGCATATGCTTCAAGATGAAACTACCTGCTAGTCCAGGTAGATATCCAACAACAGTCATACCACATCCTAAATGTGATGAAACACTCTTGAGATGCAAGCAATGGCGCCAAAGAAATCAAACAAGGTGCAGAGCCTCTGGCATTTCCCTCCTAGTTCCTTGTGCCATCCCCAGCACCATTCCTGCACACCAGGCTTCCCAACACAGCAGCAGAGCCTTGCAGGATGGACCTGGTGGCGTCCCTGCTGGCACGCAAGGCACGCAGCAATGCCCTCCTGCGCTGCCGACAGATGTGTGCTGAGGCCTGCAGCGCCTGTTGTGCATGAATGTTGAAGAGAGCAGTGCGCTGACAGGCCAGGACTTCCAGGTTCACAAGCTCTTCAAATTCTTGCGCGGAGGAGTACCTGTCAGACAAGGTGTGATGATCAAGTCAGCAGTCCCCCAAGGCGCATGAAGGCGTGCATCTTCTATTGAAATGCAGATACACAGGTGCAGGTCATTGAACCACAAATTTGCTACCGTGCAGGCATTGTAGCTGATCTGTGAATGGCTGAAATGCAGCTGACATAAGGTAACTTATCCCTGACATCAGAACAACAGCCTGCAAATACATGCTGGGGACTCCTCACCTTGAGTTACTGTTCATGCTACGTGGCATTCGGTTGACTATAGTGCTAACTCTGTGCTGCTCTCCGGTGGGGTTGTCCGGAGGCATGGCCAGGCACACTGCCTCACTCAACAACTGGTTGCTGCTACTGCCACTGTTTGTGAGTTCACCAGACAGGGGCAAAGGGGCAGGGGCAGTACGCATGAACTGGTCAAGATCCCCATACCGCTCCAAGCAGGATCCTGCCTGCACTGCTGTCACATGCAGCAGGCCCTCAACGACAACCTCCTCTTCCAATTGCTTCGCGATGTGCAGGGCGGGGTTGGCAGTTGGTGGGACCACATCTGTTGTTGCAATCCTGCAGACCCCCTGGAACCTTAGTGGCTTGCGGGGTGTTCCCAGCGTGAGACTGCCCTGCAGGACATAGTAACAGCATACTCAGATCAGACTGGTCGTGGCTGTTTACATCAACAGCATTTTGCAGTGGCCTGCGCCCTGCAAGCCTCCTGCGCAGGAAGTTCCAGTATCAGGGCACCCTGACTGAACACAGCACTATCAACCGCTGCAGCACAGCTGAGCAGCAATGGCAGTTGGAACACTGTAAATATTATCACATGCTACTTGCACGTTTGCAATGACTGTCTACTTCAATCGGCCTTCAACGGTCCACCACGCAAGCAGCTGCTGTAATGCAGCGCCTTTGTCTGCAGCAGGCACTATCACTAGCAGATGCCTCACCTTGGATAACATACTGAGTCCTGATTCCTTGTTCAAGCTGTTGTCGCTCTGTTTTCGTCGTTTGCGTTATGCGCCCTTCTAACCAGCTGATCCAGGAGAGTTATCGACGCAGGGGACTATATTTGCATATACGTAACTGAAATGATGTTTAGGCAGATAAAGTCTTGTCAACGCATTGAACAACTGCAGCACTAAGCACACTAAGGAAGCTTCCCTCCGCCCCCGGGTCATTGGACTTGTCAGACGGGGCAAGTGGCGGAACCTTGAGGACGCCGCCGCGTAAAAAACACTTAAGTAGTGGCATGGTATGCTTATGTAGTCAATAAACATGTTCCTTGGATGCAATGTATGTATGGTATACATGTATACTTGTCAGGTGTGGCTGTCGGCAACTTGCTAGACGCATTGCACTGCGTTGATGTATTAGAAAATGTATTAAATGATATTCTGACGAAAACAGGCGAGTCTGCAGACACTGGTCACTTTGGGTCCCCGTGAGTATGGCATTTGGAGTCCACAAGCCATGAACGGAGAATTCGCAGAAAATTGGTCTGACGAAGAGGTCTCGCCTGCATACGCGCCGTGAATTGCAACATCGCACATAACCTGACCAGTGTTCAGTGCTGGCAGGCTGCCTAGAGTGCAAGCACAGCTGCCCACTTAGCAGGTAGCAACAACAGCTAACAAAGTGCTGGCGATAAACCATTACACTGCATAATACCAACACACGCCGCGCATGAGCATCTGAATTCAATGCCATCAACATTTCAACCAGCTGCATTGTAAGCTTGACATTGAAGGAAAGACAGCGGTACCAACGGTTTGTCCTCTGCTCTTGTGGCCTTGTAGGAAAGACTGAGGCATCTAGCCAGGACACCCCCCTGTCACATTGAAGCGTGCAATGGTGGCGTAGCTCACGGGAACTTGTGCAGCTGACGCTGAGATAGGGCTCACTCTGGACAGGTTGATCACCTGCAATGCATTGCCAGCATTGGCAATTGCAAATGGAGACTCAGATACAGGAATAAGCCTTAGTCAGTGGCTGAGCATGCAGCTACAAGCATCAACGTACACTTTGTGCAGAATTGAAGCACGTAAGACTGACAGAACTACTAGTAGTGACATCTGGCATGAGTTGGTTGCAGCATTGCATTGGCAACGACGCTCAGAAGCACTGCACTGGGGGAAATCAGGGTTGCACCTTTACAATGCAGATGAGATCCACATGCACAAAGCACGTGGCAACACTGTTGGCCACAAGCACCACTGATGAGACTCACCGTCAGCATCTGACCACACTGGTCTGTAGTGAAGGGTCCCAAGGCAACACTGAAGCTGATGCTCTGTGGGTTGCACACTTTGGTTGGCGCTGCTGCTGCCGCTGGCCGGGTCGTTCTGCTGGGCTGCAGCAGTCCATTTCCAAACAGGAAGTGGTCTGACACAATAGCGCACTGGTCTTTATGTATGGACTGCACTGGCTGCTGGCTGAAATCAAACGTGGTCACTGGGCTAGCTGCCTCAGATCCATCTGCCATTTGTAAACGGGCAATGACATAGGCATAACCTACCAGCCCAGGAGGCAGCACGCCTGCAAAACTGCAACCAATGCTGCCACCAGCAGCAACAGTGACCTCTCCGCTGATGCTAGACTTTGGGCATACTGCAGCCCAAGTCAGTAGCGGCATTGTCGTCATAGTGTCACCTTCCAAGGGTGTCACCTCAACAAGCAGGTGTGCAATCACAAGAGGGGCCTTTCCAGACGAGCTGATGTGTAGTAGGCCTGCCAACTGCCGTTGATGCTGTGCTGCATCAGCTGTGTACTTCAGACCAAATGTCTTACCCAAAACCTGCCCAACAGCGGCTTCAAGTGGAGTAGCAGCTCCTGCCACTGTGCCTTCGACGTTCCAGGTCACTGCTTTCAGGAGCTGCAGTTGAAGCCCTGTTAGTGACAAGGAAGCGAGTGCTCCTGGGCAACCAGAGACTGCGATGGTAGCCACACTTGATGCGGCTGCCAGGGGCCCTATGTCATCAATAGGGCTAGCAGTTGCCAAGTTCACCGTCTGCAATACACACAGCATCACAGGTATCACAACCTGGCAATACAAGTGCATGGCAAGCTACTAGCTGATCGGACCAGGCCCCAAAACATGTCACTGCATGTGCAGCTGTACAGAGGCAGAGCACGCAACGCTGCAACCACTCCCGTCGGTCGACGCCAGGAAGTTGATACATGATATATACCAGCCACATAGGTGCACCTACCTGGTATGCACCACACTGGAATGCTGTGAGAGGGCCGTATATGGCCCCATAGCTCACACTCAAACTTGAGCACACCACATCAGCTGCCCTACCACCACCATCTCCTCCTGCCAGCAAGCTGCTTCCTGAGCTGCTGCGGCTCGGCTGCAGCAGTACCTCACCCCCATGATATGTTTGCTGGAAAGTACTGCTCAGAGCAGCACATGCACCAGTAGTGATTTCGCCTGTGCTGGCTCTGAGTGTGGCACTGTACAGCAACTGAGCTGGTGAAACATACTCCATACCAGTGGTGGTCACTGCCACTGCTGTTAACTGAGAATTACTGTTGGCACTGTACAGTGAAGCCTGTGAACCCATGAGCTGCACACTCCAAGTACACACCAACCGTCCACTGCCCAGCAGCTGCCCAGGAACCACGACCATCCCAGCAGCATCTCTTGGACAATGTGCCCAAGCTCTGGTCAAAGGGCCTGTGCTGCCTGGTTCATGCAGCTCAATCTGTACCCCGACCAGTGCAGTAGCATCCAGGAGGTTGGGGTTGCGTATAGTGATTGTCCCATTCATCGCATAGCCAGCTGCAATTGCTGAGCGTTGGTACTGAACGGTGAAGGCGGCATGTATATTCTGCTGATAATTCAATCTCAAAGCTGAAGCTACAGGTGAGCTTGTTGTATTCCAGGCATAGCTGGTGACATTATTTATGGAAGTCATTTGCACTGCTAGGGTCAAAGGTGCCAGGTCACTGCTCTGTGTGGCCCGGACACTGTTCTCTGTGACTGCTGCTGCTGATAATGGAAATGCAGCTGCCTCCCTTCTCACAGGCGTGCAGCCTGTCACCTGCACTGTTGCACTGCCTGCTGCTGAGGTCACTGTCAGGCTGCTGCTGTTCAAAGGGTGCAATCGCAAGTGATTGAGCAGCTGTGCAGAGCAGTGACAGCAGGTCAGCCTTTGGTGTTATAGGCAATTACTAACAGGTTGTAAATCTTTTGTGCATTGCCAATGCTTGCTGATGGGTGCTGAAATCATGTGTTATGTCGTGATGTACATCTTTAGGCACAGCAGACAATGGTGCGCAGTTGCTGACCTTGAATCGAAGTGACCCAATTGCAAGCACGTTGTAAGCAAGCTATAGACAGGATGCTCTTGACAAATGGACGTGATGCAACGGAGTGCTGCACATGCTTGGTGCTGCTGTTGAATGTCACCTGAAAAGTCCCACACTCGGCGGAGGGCCCAACTTCAACACTGTAGACATAGGTGGCATTGTTGCACAGCAGCACCCCACCTGGCTCCCCTTGGTTGCTTGCATCAGCCGCTGCAGGTGCCTTGCTGCCACTAGCAGGCAGCTTGCTGGGTGTGAGCAGCAGTGCACTGTCTGCTGACCCCAAGAATGTATCGCTAAACAGCGCACATGCTCCCAGTTTAGCAGCCTGAGCTGCTGCTACTTCTGCTGAAGGCCTGGAGAATGCAAAGCCATCACTGACCAGCTGCCCACCGTCTTCTGTTACTGCTCTGGCAAACATCACCCCATTGCTGGGTGCTGCAGCAGGGTAGCTGGCAAAGAAGGTGCAAACGACCTGTCCCCTGGCCGGCACTGTGACTATGGGATCTGACAGTATGGACTCCAGTGTACCACCCTCCCCACATGCAGCAGTTACATAGGCCCACGAAGGCTTGCCCACAGCAGGCGCCTCAACTGTCACCTCACTCAATCTCAGAACTGTATTCAAGGGGTTTGATATCTGCAGTGATCCCCGCAAGAGAGTTCTTCGGCTGAGCTCTGTACGTGTCACCTTCACATTGTACTGCAAGCTGGTCGAGTGACCCACCTGCACCGTCACGGCTGCTGGAGACACTGACACCTCAGGCTTCCAAGCAAAGCCCATCACACTGAAACCCACTTGCATGGCGGTGAAAGCAATGGAGGGTCGACCTGCCACTGTCACTGCTGACGGGCCATAGAATGTGCTAGCTGCTATGAACTGAGGCCGTCGGGGGCTAGCAGCGCTGCTGACCTGCTGCAAGCGTCGTGCTGCCAGCTGCTTGCGAGCATTGCGTAGAGCCAACAGCGACTGTGGCAGCTGTGGCCATCGTGTCCTGTATTGCTCCTGTTGAAGCAATGAGGTGCTTCCATCAGAAGAAAGAAGCTCAGGTTGGAACACCAGCTGCTGTAAGTGTGGCCCTTGCTGCTGCCTGTCATGTACCTGCAGCTCATCGTCCTGACTCGCGTGGACCTCTGGCTGCAGGGCATTGGTGCTGCTGTTTGCTAGGATCTGAGGCAATGTTGTTGTGCTGTACAGCAATTCACTGCTGCCAAATTCCAACATCTGCTCCATTTCATTTGAATTGAACCCTTGTAATGCATGCTGGAGAGCTCTTGGTACTGAACTGGCCGGCTCAAGTGACACCTGCTGCTGCTGGTGCTGCAGCCGCCTTGCTGTGGATGCTGCTGCTGTATAAGATGCCTCAACAGGAGTTGTGCGCTCCTGCTGAGACTTGTGCAGCTGTGCGCTGATGTACAGTTGGCGGGATTGTGGGTCTCCTTCGTCTTTTGAATGATGATCTATGTGTGGCCAGGGTACCCAATCGGGCGCCACCTGCTGCGGCTGAGGTGCTGACATTGCTGCTGTAGGGCCTACTGCTGCTGCACTGCTGCTGTCTGTACTAGTGCTATCTACTATGAAATTGCCGTTGGCCATGAGTCTCCTGTGTTGTTCGCTGTCCCTTGCTGTAGACGGTATTTGGGCTTCATACTCATATGTATAGTAGTACCCATTGTTGGGCCTTGAAGCCGAAGGAACCGGTGCAGGTGGTGGCGGTGTTGATTGCAACTCTGCTGACATGTTGGTCTGCTTGGTTGATAATGAGGCAATATCGCTCTCTGTGCCAGTTGCTGTTCCAGTGTTGTGGATATAAGGGTCAGCCGATGCCGTTGAGCTGAGTAGGGATGAGGGGATTTGCGGCCCAAAGATGACACTATCTGCTGCCAGTCTCATGTTGGAGTTGCTGCTGTGGCTGGCAGTAGTTGGTGCTGGTGGTGGTGGTGGTGGAGGAGGGGAAGGGGCAGGGCACCCCGTTATGGACACCAACACCAGTGATGAGGCGGTGTCAGGGGGCTGGTCGCCACCAAGTGGGTTGGCACGTGCCGTGTTCACCACCTGCAGGTGAGATACCGATAGATACCTCTCCTGCTGAATGCCTGCCCCCAGCAAATTGACAGTCTCAGTAACGTACATGGCTGCTTGATGCTGAGAAGTTTGCCACACTCAGGTTGCTGAACCATCCAGACATTAGGAGCAGGCCAGCTCACCTGGTATGCACCGCATGTGGTGTTTCCAGAAGCAAATGGCCCAAAAGTGATTCTGTACAGGCTGCTCGTGGTGCCGCACACAGCGTGAGCAGCACCCAAAGAAGCCATTTTGGTGCCTGCTGCTACAGCTCTTGGGCTAAGGTACAAGTCGCCCGACATGAAAGTATCACTTAGCACAGCACAACTGCCCAATGCCAATGCTGCTGTGCTGTTGTCGATGGATGCAGATGTCTTGCTGCTGAACAAGACTGTGCCAGCGTCTCCTAGCAGCTGCCCTGCACCTGCCACTGCTGCTTGTGCTTGGACACTCAGTGGCGAGATTCCCCTGCCTGGCAACAGCTGCACAAACGGGCAGCCCAGTGTCTGGCCTGCACTGACTGTAATATAGCCTTGCAAGCCTCTGAAACATTCTGCAATGCTCCGTGTGGGCCCCAAGCCGGTTGCTGGTTCCTGGATCACTGCTTGAACCACTGTCAGGTGCAAATCTGTGTCTGTTGGGTTTGATATCCTAATGGTGCCAGATACAACCCCGACACTGCCAGCTGCAGTACGGGTGTAATTGGTTGAAACCATCAAGCTTCCCTCGTTATTGCCTACTTCAAGGTTGAGGCCTCCTGGGTGGGTGGCTGTGGTGACAGACCAAGTATACCTAGTAGCTGTCACTGCTGCCAACCCCTCGATGCTGATCGTGTGTCTCTCCAGGCCTGATGATGTTGTGCCTGCACATGTCGGAGGGCACGTCAGGCTCGCCGGAGATGTCTTGTGCAGGTGTGTTCTAGTCTCTTGGTGCATGTCCATGGCTTTCAAGCTTCAGGAGCTCACGGTCATGCCCACCATGTACATGGTGTGCATCAAAAGGCACTACTGTGTGTTATGATAACAACGGCTGCCAGCAGGTATGTGCCACAGATTGGTGCATACCATAAGCACATAGCAGGGAAAGGAAGCTCAGGAGAATCGCCAACATCATCGTATGGGTGCTAGTGGGTATTCCATATTGATCCCTTGTGGCTGCCCTCCTGTGGAATCACATCAACTCAACAAGGATAAAATTTCTATCTCCAAGTTTTTGCACCGTACGTTGAGCCACATTGGCACGCATCAGCGCATGTCCAACCAACTGAAGTACATTCAACATCACGGCTAGACTGAATGTTTCCTTCTTTTCACTTATGTTTGAAAGTCAACTTGTGTCACGTTGATTGATTCGTTGGTCTTGGCTGATTATCGGTATCGATAAACTCTCCGCAACAAACCGTCTCTCAGGTTCAACTAATGGCTGCCCTGAGCGTAGCACAACTCGATGCCCCGTACTTGCAGCAAAAACCCCATACTTGCATTGCGCTAAATCTAAACTACACTGTGCAAGTTCAGCAGCTGCCTGATGGATAGCATGGAGGCAAGGACGTCCTGTATATCCTGTGAGGCTATACGGCAGCGTGCAGCGATCAGCAGGCACAACATTCCTGTAATTGTCTTGTTTTATTAGTGTTTCTAGTGGTGTTATGTGGTACCTGGAGTTCGGCCTTATTCAGCGCACATGCTTCTTTGTACTGGATTAATTGTACTGTACCATACTGCATTGTACATATGCTGATCTGCAGTATAGATGCATGATACGCAGATTGACACCGGCCCCAATACCCTTCAGGAATATGGTTGCTGTTTATTAGGTTCAATGTTTTGCTCTGAGTCTGTCTAAGTCTAGTTTGTATCTGCTGCCCAGGACGTCTTGGATCATTGGCAGGGATGCATCGCGACCAAAGCCGCTGGTACGGACCCATCAATAGTGCAGATGACCGTAGAATTCCATGTAGGAGTGCCTATGATACCGATGATTCTTTTCTCAGATCACCCACAAAGCAGTCAACACCATATGTGAACTGCGAAACACCAAGAAGACACTTCCACCATCCAGCAGTCCAGCCAACAAAGGGCCCGGATGCAGACCAGGTTTTGCACCTTGAAGGGCATAGAGCAAGACTGCATATGCAAGGATATCAGCAAGCAGACAAGACTGCTACATTACATCCTCTTCTGCATGTGACATTAGATGCAGACCAGGGTCACGACACAGACCAGCAGAGGATCCCTGTCAGCATGGGCAATTTACATGTCTCTGGATCACCCAAAATCAATTCTGCTGCAGCATGTGCTCCAGTGATGTCTACTAGGGCGCCGGAATGGAGCAGCAACACTGGCGTGCAAAGACACAAGGACAGGTTGCAAGTATTACGTCAAAACTCGGCAACACCACAACAAGCACAAACATTCCACAATAAGCAGCAAGATCAGCAGCAGCAAATGCCACTATTATTAGAGCAGGGTCACCAGGCGCATGCAACTGCTGAAGGGTGCAGGTGTGGAGCTGGTAGTAAAGGCCTTGATTATGCCAGTGTACGGTCAGCTGCTTTTCTGCCTAGCAGTGGTCGATGCACACCAGAGGACCCGGACCCAGCAACACACTCATGCCTTAGCATGTCAGTGAGCCTGGAACTGCTCGGAGCTGCTTTATCTGCCAGCAAGCTTTGCCAGTGACAGCAGGTGCTGCAAGGTTTGAGGGCACCATGCATTTCTTGTTGACCCGGAGAGTGTTGTTGTCTAACAGGCGGCCTTATATAACCAGTAGGCAATACTGGCACAGAGGATGTGTATAGGAACAGTGGCCGGTTTCTGCTTGATCACAATATCTAAAACTGTAAGTGGTACCTGCACGTGCTTAATTTTGCCAGCAGATTGGATGTCCAGCTCTCCAGGAGTCAGCATGGGGTATGCAAATGATTGGCGTATGAAAGTGTTTGCATTGCTGTAATGTACAGCCTGTACAATGTCTGGCCCAGTGTACATAGCCCAAGTACTCAGTACTGGCAAACGTTGAACGCCCGAGTATTTGAATCAGCTCCTATGCTTGATATATTCCAAGGGTGCTGTCCTGATTTTGAAAGAATCGGCGCTGAGCAGCAGACTGGGAGCAATTTTGTGGTTGCAGCAATTCTGGACTCAGTCTACGGTGGATCATCTGAGATCAGAACTCATGATGTTGTAGGCCACAGATGAGCATAGACAGCAGTTGTCTGCAGTATGGCGATAAGTGCTACTTACCGCAATTGACTGCCATACTGCAGTGTACAGCGCACGTGTCCTTTAGTATTGATGCTGGCAGCATCATTGTGGCAGGGTGCTATTTTGAACTGGAAACGCAAACTATCTGGCGGACTGGTGTGCAGGACCCTTCAATCTGTATTAGGCTAAGACTCTTCGGACCTGGACCTCAGTTGGGCGCCAGGCTGAGTCAGCAGTGTTAGCCCAGCCGGAACCACCTACAAAGGGCCGAGGCACGCACGGCTCCGAGCGGCTGCACGCACGGTATCGTGCGATGATGTTCTGTAATCTTGTGGTCACAGCTTGTCGTGCAAATCATGTCAACAACTCCAGGCTGGTGAGGCCTAGGCACCTGCACAGGACCGGCTTGTGCGGCGCGGCCGGACTCCGTCCGGAGCCTCGGGCGGTCGCTTGCAAATGATATCGACACACTGTGAAACGGTTTAGAAACACTGAGCGACATCATACTGCAGCGTAAAGGCGTCAGGACCGTGAACCCACATGTATCCAGGCCGCATTCCGGAACTCCGGGAATCGTCATGGGCTGCCTCTAGAAAACTGCCAGTGGTCAAATGCACCCTTTGGAAATACATGACAAAGACTATTTCGTATGCACAAAACAACAGACACGATTGCACACACTATGCTGGTGGAAAGATACAGCTTGCCTGTATGCAGGGTCCCCTACTGTTTGATGTGCAGTTGTCACTTCTGCCAGGTTGCACAGTGTAGTTGTGCTGCCATGCCCGCCTAAAGTATCATCTATCAGTTTCTTATATACACTCTGCCGTCGCCAGCCAACTTGTTGTACAATGAATGTAACAGGGCGTCAATTGCAACCCTTATCATAGCTGTTCGAATGTTTAAGGAGTGGCACTCCCGAAAATTCAGGGTTGACGCCCTGTTACATCCATTGTAAAACAAGCGGTGCTGGTACTACCTGGCAGGTACTGGCAGTTTACTGGCAGTTTATAAAGTAACTACTGCAATGCAACTGGCAGGTCTGCAACAGCTACTGCTCTGTCAAGTTTAGCAGCAAGAAACCCTGCTCTAGCCTCCAGCAGCGTTTCTAAGGGCTCTACTGCTCTGATCAACCCTGCACTACTGTCAATCTCGTTTCTGTCCCCTGGGGGACAACCTGTTGCGTCAATATATGCTACACGCTGCTGCAGCGGCTCATACTCCTCATCCTGCTGCTGCTGCGGCTGCTGTCTGTGCGTTCTTAGTGCCTGGCTTGTGCTTTTGGTCAGATCATTCCAGGCATAAAAAGGTACGCTGAGCACAGCCCAACCTCGTGCCTGGAGGCAGCGCTGCTTGGCTACAGTATTGCCCAGCAGCTGGTGGGGAATGCTGTTTGTGAAGTGGTCAGGGCCGTCAACCTCCACAGCCACCCGCCTGTATTCAGTGATCAGCATCACAAGAATAAGTTGCTTGGTACGATGCCCGAGAAACAAATGTACTGAGACTTGTATTTTCATTTTCATGCTGATACGTGGCGTGATGATCTCGAGTGTATTTGATGCTGCATATTGCAATGCTGTCATGCAGCCAATCTCCACACCTCTACAGGATGCTGAACACCAGAGTTATACCTATAGCACACTCTGCATCTCTGTGTACTTGGAGAGCTTACAACCTAACTCACCGTCCTCTCCAGGTCACAGCAGCATCAATGCTGAACAGTCCATCATCTGTGAGCAGCTCTTGATCAACATGCAGCCCCAGCCCCTCCTCCAGAACCTGAACCACAGCTGACTGGAAGCTGCTCCTTCTGCTGCCAGGGCTGCGCCTGTTGCTAAACATCCACTGGCGAGTAGCAGCCAGCATCAGTGCAGAGGGCAGTGATTCAGCGGCTGATAGGCCAGCTGCTGAGTATGCATCCTGCAAATAATAAATAGACACCAGTTGCTGCATGGTTTGCTGAGACAGCCTGGTTGACTTCAGACTGCTGATCAAGCAGCTTCAGCTCATTGCAATATAGCAGTGACCGCCTGCTGCTCATGTGGTGATGATGTATATGAGGCTGACCATGGACCATGCATACATGATATCCAAGGGTACTCCCTCTGGAGATGATGCATGTATAATCCATGGTCCCCCTCATATATATCACCACCACATGACCTGTAAAGGTACACCCTCAGCAGACTGCCGTTCACATTCTTGCATGGACCATGAATTAAGCAACAAGACCTTTGCAGCTGCCAGGCCATTGCCGCTGATACCAGTCTTCACCTTGAAAAGTGTTGCAGTCTGAAACAGCTGCAGCAGCAGCAGTGGCCGCGCCCTGTGAGTTGGCAGGCTGCTAATCTTCCTGAACCCTGCCTCAAAGAGCTGGCCATTGAACACACCCGCCACGGCAAACCCCCACAAGCTGCTGATCACCAAAAAGTCGCCCAGGCGAGGAAGGTTCTTAAACAGCACCTGACACAGGGCAGAGGTGTTCATGCATACGTTTGGCACTCCTCATCTCAGCGCTTGTAGGCAAGCAAGAAATGGAGCATAGAAGTATCACTCTGTCTTTAGCATCTGCATTTGAGAACAGATAAGCCCAATGCTGCGTTCAAGCCTACATGGTCGACATACATCACATGGGCATTGCTAGCCTGGCACTACTGAAACACTCCACCACCAGCAGCAGCACAAGGACTCACCGCAGCAGATGCCTTGAACAATTCATCGTTTCTGAAGCACAGCTTGGCTGCTGCGCGCACCAATTGGCTGGCGTCCAGTGGCTTCAGCTGCTGCTGCTCTGCCAGCTGGCAAGCGCGCCTGGCGAGTGCTGCGAACAGGTCAGGCTGGGCATGCCTCAGGCTGGAGTACGACCAGGCTGTCAGGCCCAGCAGAGCGCCAGGGAAACGACTCACCCGGGGCTTGAGCTGCGCATACACAGAGGCACAATACGCAGCACCAGAGCAGGAGGCAGTACTTGATGTGGTTGGATAGCAGACGGTGCTGCTGATTACAATAAAGGTCGATGGCAGAGAGACACACAGTGAACACGACTGTGCTGTCTGTGTTTCCCTTTGATGAGATATTTGTCAACCACATGCAAGCTGTGAGCACCACAGAGTGCACCAATGCAAACAACTAGTGCACCGACAACACACAGATGTCACACGGTGAGGTGTCCTGCTGACATGTCAATGCACCAGGCTGCATCAGTAAAGTAGGCACAGCCCCTCATGTCAAGTTTCATATGCTGGGCCAGCATGTCAACTATCAAAAAACATGGACTCGCTGCAATGCCTGCCTTGATCAATGACTGCAGATGCATGATACTGAACTTGAAGAAGACAACCTCTTTGTTGTGTCTTCACCAGCAACGATCATGCGCATGTCAAAACAGCCACAGGTCCACAGTCAAGGCTGGCACAGCAGAATGCACTGTTACACCTCTCAGGGCCACTCACCTCTGCCGCTGCCGCCTCCATGTTGCTGCCACCATACAGATTCAGCCGCGCCAGGCCCCACAATGTCTGAACAAGCTCAGCGTCCTTAAATCGAGGCAGCAAACCCCTGAGCTTCACCCGCAGCACACTACAGAATGCCGCATTGTAGTGCTGCAACCGTCCACAAGCATACATCGCTTGAGCCACATCCTGCGGACTGCAGTGTACTGGGTCTGCTGCTTCGCTAGCCTGATGCCAGGACTGCTGCTGCTGCTGCTGCTGCACCTGTGACTGCTGCCGCTGCTGCTGGTCCCAAGTGTCATCACCCTGATGCTGTAGCTGTCCATCAGCCCCACTGCTGACACCACGTGCCATGACACGTACTGTGCTGAGCAATTGGTCACCCTGAACTTCACCCTGAATTTCACCCTGAGCTTCACCATGAACAACACCATGAACTTCATCTTGTTGCAGCTGAAGAATGTCAGCCAGCCCATAGTCATTGGCACACACTTCTTGCTGCTGCAGATACTCATGCTGCTGCTGTTGCTTGTCTGCAGCCTGCCTGCTTCTCCTGCGGTGATCCAGGCTGAGCATGCTGAGCTCTCCGGTTGTGTTGTGGCCAACCTCAGGACCCCCAGATAACAGGGCAGCAGGAGGGTGGTCATACCACTGCTGAAGCACACTGGGACCTGCTGCTGCCATGTGTGGGCCACAGAGTGTACAACTGCTGCTGCCATTGCTACTACTAGTGCTGCTTACAGCACGTTCTCCCGCCACAACACCTGACGCAACTGATGGCTGTGCAGCAGAGCCAGCTGCATCAGCAACAGGGGTAGCTTCCAGGCAAGCAGCCAGGCGGTCCAGTGCTGCCTCCATGAACCCTGGTGCCTCAAACCCCATGAGTGCCAGGCTCCACACACAACTGGCAGCAGTGCGCGGCAGCACTGTGCTCATCTCCTCCGCCACAGCAGCAGTGACTGCCGCCAGCATCTGCTGCTCCACAACATCTGCAGTGGCGTACGCCCACAGAAGCCGAGAGCAGTCAGCCGCATGCAGGTGTCCTGCCTTTGCTGTCACCACTGTTGCTAACTCCTGCAGCAGCAGACGGTTTGTGCACCAGGTTGCCACAAAGGCCCATGCCAGGCCTGCAGCATCACCTGCTCGACACTCTGATAGTCTGCCGGGACCCCGGCCCTTGTAGTGCCAAGGCCGGGGCATGTCTGACCTCACACCTTGAACTGCAGAGCCCACAGACTGTCCTGGTGGGGTCTGCAAGCCAGGGTTTGTGGCATTCCACTGCTGCTGCTGCTGCTGAAGCCAGCTAGAACTGCCAAGGCTGCCAGCGTTGCTGACCGCACTGCTGCTGCTGCTGCCGCAGGGTTGGCTTGCTGCTGATGGTTGCTGTGGTAAGGGCGTGTACTCTAGCAAGTGATTTGAGATGGTTGCAAAAAGGAGTGTGCAGTTCCACCCCATGAGCGCGTATGACTGGCACAGCTGACTGATGTCCCGCAGCCTCCAAGTACCAAGCCTGTGAGGCTCAGACAGGAGCAGTTGCTCAACTGCAAACAGCAGTGAAGTGACTGCTTGCTGCTGCTGCTGCTGCGGGTTGTGCTGATGCTCATGTTGGCGTTCTGTGCCGTGTGTGGTGCTCATCCTGATGCTGGATGGTGGAGCCTGTCCATGGCCAGCAGCAACAGGAGGCCCTGCTGACCAACCACTTGCTGCCAAGCCCTGCAACAAGTTGCTGATGCCTGCAGGCTTCATGAATTTGACGTGCTGCTGCCCTGCTGCCGCTGCTGCTGCCCAAAAGGCAGCATCCCGTACCATGAAGAAATTCAAACTGTAAAAGACGCTGCCAAGTGTGCGTATGTCGCAACATTGCAGCTGATTGGGTCCTGAATCATCGCTGGCGGGGCTACTGCTGGTGGAGGTTTGTCGGGGCTGCGATAAGTGGTGTGCTGCTGCTGTGACCAGGTGCTGGCTGGGCTGCAGCTGCAGACGTGTCATGGCCCACAAGCCACTGGCCAGAGTGTCTACTGGCACTGAGGGTAGCTGGTGTGGCAGCATTGGTTCAAGGGTTTCCATCAAGGCCTGGGAAAACACACAATGGAAGGTAATGCTATGATGTTGCATGGCACGTGCACAAGGGACAACAGTGAACAAGCACTCTCGTGGCTGCTTGCTCTGACCAGAAGGGCACTCACAGCAGCAGCAGCAGCAGCAGCAGCTTTGAAAAAGGTCAGGGTAAGTGCAATCCTGCAAGCAAACACTGCTGATGAAGAAAGGTTTTCAAGGCATCTCTAAGTTCACAACCGCATGTGTGCTTGCATAACTCAAGCTTGACTGGTTATGCAACAGGCTTAGAGCAGCTAGCTGCCTTGCAGGTCATATTGTACAGTATTGATGCTGGGCTCGAACTCATGTAAGGCGCTTGTGGCTGCTTACATGTGCTTGATGGCTTCCAACGATAACGGTTGTGCGAGAAGCCAGCTGTATCAACGCCCGTAGAAGCTGGGCGGCATTGGGTGTCGGTGCTGCTGCAGGACCAGTGCTGAGCCTGTCTCTCCCCTTGCCTCCCTTCTTGCTGCGTGCTGCTGCAATAATATCACGTTCTCGCCCTTCATACTTCCGGTACAAACCACCATGGCTGCTCCCGCCCACTGTTGGTTGCGAGACAGATGGTTGGAGCTGTCGCAGGCAGTGCACTGCGTGAAGGCGTGCAATCTGACGGTCCACTATCAGACTGTTCCTTTGGGTTGTATAAAGGGGCACGCTGTGGTGTCTATGCGGCATGTACGCAGAACAGCAAGCGAGCCATCTACTGACATCGGTACGCAGCAAAGCTGTTAGTAAGGCATAATCAAGACAACTACAAGAGTCTTTCTTCTGCGACAGCTTGTAGAGAGCACCCGCCACTGCAGGTGGGTTATTGTCGGGCAAGTAACACCCAACTTTGACCAGTGACCAAGGCACTGCCTGGCAGTGCTGCGGTCTAGATCTTAGGCAGTGACTTGTGGGCGCATCCTCATGGCGGGTGCGACGAGGTGCGCTTGATGTTTAGAAGTGTGCCCATGGCAGGCTATGAACAGGGCACATGGTAATAGAACCATCATATGCATGGCATGATGTGTCAGTGCAATGGCAACCGCTGCGAATACTGTTGCCACTGCCAGCCTGGCAGCAACAAAAAAAGAGTTGACTCACAATCATGCTGATAGATCAGAATTAGCAGACACAAACAGAGTCATTCTGGCACCCACTTTGTCCGCCTCAACGAATCAGCAGTTAGCAAGACTTGCATCAAGAATGCTTATCCCTTGCAGCTGACAAAGAACCACTCTGGTAGTTGCCAACTTGGCGACTGTTAGGAAGCCGCTTTGCGATCCAAGTTGGCTGGGTCATTCAATGACCGTTATTCTTTGTCACCACTAAGCCCAAAAGCAAAGGCCTGCTGGTTGGACGAGGTGTGCATCTCTCTTGCACAAAAGATCCATGGCAACACCATGCTGCCATCGATGCCGATATCGCTGTTCAGATTCCCAGAAACCATTCAACAAAGAATGCTCACATGTGGCTCAAGTATAGCTCAAGTCCACACTCAAGTTGCCTACTGGTGTAACAGCCACAACACCCCTTAAGGTAAAGTTTGAAGCTTCGAAGGTGAAGTTCACATCTCATTGCAACTGCCGCTTGAAGGCAGCAAACTCTCATCCTGCTGTCACCAACTACTGCAACTGTTGAGGCTCAAACAGGAATGTAAGGTAGCCCTAGATTTGGAAGAATACAATACCAATACCTGGCAAGATATGTCTTGTAAATCTTACACTGCCGCAGCCTCAGGCAGCCAGCAGCTGAGCCTGAGACAGCCGCGCATAAGACCACCTCGCTCCCCTATTTTTTGACCCTCCTCCGTGCGCACCCGGTGACTTTTCCATCTCATGTAAGACTGCTTGGCTGCCGGCTGAATCTATACTAAGCTCGGTCTCACTCGGCAGAGATTAGCCAATTCATGTTCTGCCTACACCTAGGCTCTTGCACTACTAGCCAGCAGCCCACGGTTGTCCCCCAACTCTGCCACAGTATAATGGCTGCCTCAAGCAGCTGCCAGGTGACCCCCCATCTGCTTCTCCAAGAAGACACTGAGTCAGTGTCTCCCCACCTGCCACACACAAATCCTGAGCAGACACCTTACATGTGACCCGATCACCAGTGGCACTGGCAGCCCACAGTCTGCCCCAAGGTCCCCCTGCCTCAGGTAGTACGGTGTATCATACTACGGTGTATCATGATGTAACTTGCTAGTCTGCTGGTTTGAGCTTCTGAGTGAACGCAACTGCACAGCAGGCGTACTTCGGATGGATTTGGCTCAGAAATTGGTTGGATCCAATCGGGATTGGCCTCTGCCAAGTCGGCTACTTGCATGCAAGACTGCATGTCCTTCATGTACCTGGCGGTTGCACTGTTCAGTGGCTTTGCATCTTTGTGTCCGACACAAGCAGTGCTGATGCCATCAAGTTGGGTGCCACAGATTATCAAGCTAGGCCAACTCTGATGGTCTCAGCAGACGCAAGAGACATGCATGGGGTTGCAAGTCGACCTTCTGAGGCGAGGTAGAGGATGAGGACAAGTGTTTTTCACAGATCTTTTCAAGCTTGAAGAAATCGATTGAGGTTGTAGACAATGGCTTGGTCCGTTTGTCTGCAAGCTTTGATTGCTCTGGGAGGCCATACTGCCAGTGGGCCTGAATCATCTGCACTCAGTGTTCCTCCCTGCATTGCAACAACATCATGTTACGAACTGGCAGTGTTCAATAATGCCTTCTGCAATCTGCACCAATGGGGCGCATGCAGCATTTGTTTGTGAATGCAACTGTGTACAGACTGTCACAGGCATGAAACAGAGAAGCATACCAAGTAAGCTGAGCTGACCCACTGAGTCATGCTGACATAGCGGTTCTGTGCATGCACAACAAGAAGGGCGCCTATGGTGCCACAAGTTCGGGGGCTAACAGCTGCTGGACAACCCCCAATAGCATTTGGCAGGTGACTGCTAAGACAAGGAGCTAATGGAACCTGCTACGGACACTGTCCACAGAGTGCAATACCATACTAGTCACCACCACAGAGCCTGCCCCAAACTTGAACACAATGGACAGTCACGGCTGCTGCATCAATTACCCAGTGCTGTAGCCAGTAGCTGCTGTATACTCACAGCTGATCAGATGCTGAGGAAGACTGCCAGCGAAACCGACAACAGCAAGATGTTGACCAGCAGGGAAAACCCGTACCAGTTCCAAAACAACTGTTTCTGAAGTTCGAGAAGCAAACAGTGAAGTTGTACAGGCAGGACGTGGCTTGATAATCTCCTGAGCAGTTTGCCGACCAAACACAAGGCTGCAGATCATACATGCAACTGCTGCATGATGATGCTCCAGATGCAACTATGCACAGATAAGCAACTGCCAAGGCCTGTGCAACTGGCCTACATGATGCATGCAAGCGCTTGCGCATGGTGGCCATCAGCATCGTTGACACCTGTGCATGAGCTGCAGTGCTAAATAGAGCCCTGACTCCGGCAGCAAGACAGGCAGCACTGCTACTCACCAGGAACCTTTGGAAATCCCGGGGCCTGCAGTCAACATTGGGGGGAGGCTGTGGCTTGTAGGGTGCGCCGCCCCTAGTCAGACGCTTTGGCTGAATCCTAGTCGCATGCTTTGGCTGGGACGCATGGAGCCTGCAGGTATGTACGTGATCGGTGAGCCTAAAGTTGCAGTGCCCTTGTGATGTCGGTTGCATGGACTGCTTGTGTTGCCTCCGGCGCTTGCCTTGTGCTGCTCTTGCTGCCAGCGCCATTGATCTTGGTTATAAAGCCACCAACAGTGATGAACGGCGTGAGCACAAGCCGCTGTGGATGATACCGCCTGGCCCGTCCAGAGCATAGCGCCCAGGCCGACTGAGGTACACGAGTTAGCTGCATGGCCAGCTGTTGTGAAGCGTATAACGGCTGCTATAAACCAATGGATCAGATATGGTACTCAAAACGCATTCCTCATGCTGATCAGCAGAACGAACGACACAGGCATATGCATAGAACACTCCTTACTAAGCCTTATGATAAGGCTTAGCCAGCAAGCTGCAGAAGGTCAACAGCAAATTACCGGCAGATGACGATGTGGCTGCTATCTGACATACCAGCAAAAGCCGCTTCAGTGCCCGGCGCCTTGTAATTGTTGTCGTCCGGACACGTTGATCAACTGTCATGACGAGACAAACTTTGTGCCGCCCGAAAGGCCACCTGTGACATCGTTGTCGGGCACACTAGAAGTTGTGAACGAGTTTATGTTGCAGTAGTTGACATTGGCTTCAGGAGACCGGCAATGTCCCGGAGGCAAACTTCGCCTTGTTTTGCAACAGAGAAGGATGGCATCCAGTACCTGTTTTCCTGTGGGAAGCCTGTCTGTGCAGTTTGTGGTGCAAAAGGTCACTTGTGCGACGAATCCTCTGCACCCTATTGCAGTGCCTGTGAGGTGTATGGCCATACAGAGGGTATGTGTGATGAAGCCTGCAGCATCTGCCGCAAAGACCACTCTAACTCCAACACTTGCAAGCTCAAACAGCCAGCATCACCTGCGGAAACTGGGGCCACAGTGTAGCAGATTGCCCATGAAGCCAATGTAAGTGGTGTGAGTGTTACGTAACACTGTGCCGGCACATGACAAAGGACTGTGCTGTGCGCAGTTTTGCAGAAGGGTTGCACAATTTCTCAAACATTGCACCGCAGCCGCAGCAGGAGCAATCAAAGCATCAGAAGAAAAGCAGTCTAGCAATAACCATGCCAGTAGCTGCAGCAGTGGTGTGAAAGGATTGAGGAACCCACAGACAGCATCCACCAGGGCTTAGCAGCAGCAGCTTTGGCTGCCGAGGACAAATGGTTGTCACATCAGCAGCAACCAGCAAGACAAAGAAGTTGGTTTAATCAATGCCCTGCGTGGCAAGGGATTCACACAGTATGCAGCAGCGCTGTTGGAACCTTAAAACAGCAGTAAGTTGGCCCAACTGAGTGAAGTGCCGCAGGAAAATCTTAATGCGGAGCTGGCAGTACAGCCAAAGTCTGAAGCTGTACAGGTTCTGAACGGATTAAGTGAAGCCCCATACCAGCACCAACAGCAGCAGCAGCAGGTATTAACATGCTGTTCAGCCAATAGCACAGGATCAGGTTCACATGAAGGTGCAGGCACAGCTGGAGGCAGCAGCCTGGGCAGTGAAGTGAGTTCAGCCTATGCTGCTGCTGAAGCTGCCTTTGCTGCTGCTGCAGCAGCTATTGCGGATGCATCTGTATCAGCTGCCAACAGCTGTGGCAGCAGGCAGGAGGCCGTGAACGGCAAGGTCACAGCAGCTGCAGTGGCAGCTGCGGCAGCTATAGAATTGACTTCGGAACCTGGCACCCAGCCGAGTGACAGATCAGACAGTATTCTGCAGGCACATGGCAAAGCCGCTACAGCAGCACTGGCAGCAATTGCTGGGCAAAAGCAGCAAACTTCTGCTGCTGGGCACCACAACGGCATCATCATTGCCGACGTGAACAGGGGACAGAGTATGGCTAACAGCAGTAGGTCAAGGAGCAGCAGCAGCAGTGGAAGTGACTCACAGCCTTCACTGTCTGTGGCTGCCTCGGGTGCCAATTGGACAGCCAGGAGAGGCAGACAGCAGCAGCATAGCAGCAGTCACAACCCTGACAGCAGTGCAGGGACAGCAACACACAGATCAGGAGGTCCAGCACTGTCCTCAACCAGCGTAGCAGCAGCAGCAGCAGCGATAGCAGGAACAGACACATCATTGCAGTCTCAAGGCAGCAGCAATGACACCAGCTGTGGTGGCGCTTATGCTGCTGGTGCTGGTGCTGGTGCTGGTGCTGAGGATTCAGTTGCAGCTGCACTTGCTGGTAAAGCAGCAAAAGGAGCAGCAGCAGCAGCAGCATTGCATGTAGGAATGCATCCAGTGCCAGCACGGCTGTTGCCTTTGTTGATGTTGACAGCATCATTGCCCATGCAGCTGCAGCAGCTGCTACTGCTGGGGATCAGCATCTTAACAGGGGACATATTAGCGTAGAGGACAGCACCGCTCTGGCAGCAGCGGCTGCAGCAGCTGCAGTAGCTGGCATGCACATGTGTGACGGCAGGGGTGTGACATCAGAGGACAGCGTGACTGCTGGAGCTTTGGCAGGCGCTGTTTGTGGTTTAGTGCACAGGGCAAACACACACAGCGCTCAGCACAGCCCCTCCCCTGGGGAGGTAGTACAATGTGTTCAAAAAGGCCTGTGCCAGCTGCCACAGCAGCAACAGCAGCTGCAGGAAGTTGAGCAGGTCAAAATGTCTGGCGATGTAAGATCACATGCTGCCGATTGCCACCGTGGCAGCATTGCTGACAGTAGCAGCAGCCGTAGCAGTATTGATAAGGCCTCGCAGCTTACAGAGCAGCTTACATTGTCAGGTATGTATGATTATGTTGGCTCCTTGCTGCAGCCTGAGAACCAGGACAAGCTGGCTTGTTTGACCCAGCTGACAGGCTCAGAGCTAGCACACATTCTTGACAATCCAGAAAAGGATGATACTCTGCTTGATGCTGTTTATGAGCATCACAAGCAGCAGCCGCTGCCAGGAAGAATGACAGTGTTGAATGAGCAGCAGCAGCAGCAGCAGCAGCAGCGGCGGTCTGGATGTGTTCCAGATGGTGCAATCACTGCCAGCCTGGTGTTGTCAGCCCGGAGCAGCGCTGATGCAGAGATGGCTGAGATGCTGTCACTGCTGGCAACAAGTAGGCAGCAGCCATGTTCTTCTGCCACTGGCAGAACCCCAGAGGGGTTCATGGGGGTGTGCTTGATTGTGTTGCCGAGCGTAAAGTTGTTTGATCCCAATGAGCAGGAGTGCATGCTGACACCTGGGAATGTCACATGGCATGTACAACATGGCGTTTCATTGCCATCACCTCCGGGGAATGATACGCCCAGCAGCTTCTTACTATGGCATGACTTTGCTACCATACATGCTACATAACGGCTGGAGATAATTTGATTCAAATGTTGCATGGCTTTATATTATTACTGCCTGAGCGCTTCTGTTGTGTTAGCGTTCATTGTCATACACATGCAACAGTTGTAGCTACCTACCCTGTAGGTTTCAGTGAAACCTGGCAGAGGAACATTACTTTCCGAGGGATCCCTCAGGGGATGCATGTGCCTTGAAGGCACTGCCCATTTCGTTTCAAGTTAAGGAAGCGACACACTCCAACGTTTCAAAAGGTGAAGTAGTACTTCATCACAGCCCAGCCGATTGGAACACGGTGTTGGTAACATTGGTGAAAGAGGTATATGTGGCTCTGACAGAATGAATGAATGAATGATCTACGCTTGGTGTCTTTAAATAGACACCCGCGTATGTTGACGGAGGGTGGCGTGTGTGGCGATGACGGTGCCATCGGCTTCACGCCCCCTACCGTCCACTCCCGCTCCCGAGGCAGCGAGAGGGGGTGCCCTTGACGGACAAGAGTGTACTCTACCGTTTCTTCTTGC